>JANHGL010007055.1:74774-87039 GCA_024611195.1 Ceyx melanurus
GGGGAGACCTTAGAGCACCTGCCAGTGCCTGAAGGGGCTGCAGGAAGGCTGGAGAGGGGCTGTTTCCAAGGGCCTGCGGTGAAAGGATAAGGGGTAATGGGTTTAAATTAGAGAAGAGGAGATTTAGACTGGATGTCAGGAAGAAGTTGTTTCCCTTGAGGGTGGTGGCTCAGTGGAGCAGGCTCCCCAGGGAGATGGTTGAGGCTTTTAAATATCTCCAGGGATGGTGACTCAAGCACTTCCCTGGGCACCTGTTGCAGTTTTGATAACCCTTTCAGTACAGAAGTTTTTCCTCATGTCCAACCTAAGCATTGCCTGGCACAACTTGATGCCATTTCCTCTTGTTGTATCAGCTGTGACTTGTAAGAAGAGTTTGGATTGACCTCCATCTCTCTACAACTTCCTTTCAGATGTTTGTAGAGAATGGCCTTCAGCCTCCCTTTCTCAGGCTAGACAACCACCACTGACTGGAGAGCTGGCTGTGGCACAGCAGAGAACTCCCTGGTGTTGGACCACAACAAAGAGTTTCAGAAATAATCCACAATCTCCAGGTTATTTCTGTTCAGCTTTAAATTTCATAACTAAAAATCCACAGGAAACTCTACTGTGAAATTTTTGAAACACACCCAATTTTGAATTCATGAGCAGATGCATGTTTTGAAATAAGATCAGTAACACTGAAAGATCAGTTTGTTGCTAAGAACTCTAATTACCATTTCTCTGCATATACAACTTCAAAAAGTACTCATCAGCAACATGCATCTAGTGAGGGAGATGGGCTCTGAAGCTTTTGCTGCAGTCCTGGTCCCTGTACCTGACTAGAATATGCTGTGACTCCTTTAAGCTTGTGTGCATGGGTTTCCTTTCCATGGGAGCTAATACCACTCTGGACCTCCTCCCAACCCAGAACTGAGGCATGATCAAAGCTCTTTCTCAGACTGCCATGCTGGGAAATTAGCTTGGATCTCCCAGTACATGCAGAGGCATGTTTCAGTTTAATAACTCACTCCAGAAGGAAGATGAGTCAACAAAAAATCTGAACTGGATGATGCAACACTCAGTTCTTCCACAAAGACTTTCAAGGAGGATCCGAATAGAAGCTTCTATTTAAAAGAAAACAACAAGAAAATAAACATATACTTCTTAAAAGAAGTAAGGCACTGTTTTTGCCAGCAATCCAAGTCAGCATTTTAATAATCTGCTGAATCACAACTTTTTCTGTTAAGTGAAACAGCTGCTTTATTAATTTGTTGCAGAATTACCTGGTCAGTGTTGTTCACAGCTATAGTATATAATGATTTCCTTCATACTTGTATTTCTTGCCACAAAATATCCTGCAACTCACCCATCTCCATCTCCCATCCACCTACTGTATACTTTTTATCTCATATCCTGCACTGGGGAAAGTCAGAGGTGTAAGTCAGTTCAACTTATTTATCCATAGTCCCCTAGAACTGCCAGCACCCCACTTCTTCCCCCTCCTTTTGCTCAGCTTATTTCTAGGTTGCATGTGATCCCACCAGCTTCCCACATTCCCAAATCTTTGGCCAGTTGCATCCAAATTTGTGGAAACAAGCTCTTTTACAAACCTGTTACATGCATGGTCAAGTTTGTCTGCATCAAGTCAATTGTTTTAAACAAAGAAACATCTACTGCAGCCCAAATCACAGGGCAAGGTTGGACTTGAAAGAGGCATAAACAACAAACTGCCATGATGGATTTCTATTTTTCTGTTTGAGAGAAGTATAAACACAGAATAGAGCAAAAAAATTACATAAATAACGTGTAAAATCAACTATTTTTAGCACTTTAAGACATTTCATAGTACATTCTTAACATAACCTCAAATTTCTAAGTTTTTGGGTTGGTTTTTTTAACATTATCATGAAAACTTACTCATAAGTATTGACTTTGGGATTGGAGATGGTAGCTAGAGGAACAGCTGCTTTATTTTAAGCCAGGCAAGTATGAATGGGTCAGTGGCATTCACTCTTTCAGAAACTAAAGAAGTTGTAAGAGATATTCTGATTCAAGTTCAATCCACATTTTGGCTTTCACCCACCAAATATTATATATTCAGGTGAGGATTTCCCAAGGTCTGCAGGACTCAGTACTCAAGGGCTGGAAGTACTGAAGAAAAAATCTGTGCTATTAATGCTTAGGCAAAATAGTATTTAGCTGTTAACATTAAAAGGGATTTTTTAATTATTTTTTTTTTCTCTGCAAGCATCATTCTGAGCCTTCTCTGCAACACTGCCCACTTTGACATGTGGTTTGAGCTCATTGATTCACTGGTATCAGCAGAGAATTCATAGGAGGTGAAATTCCCAAGAGGCAAGCTCTGTATGTCCACCCCTAGAAACCTGCTCTACAACAGACTAATTTTCTGAGTGTCAGGGGTTTCTCATGCAAATAAAATCAGCTCTTTCCTCAGAATTTCTCTGCATATGAAGGATAGTTTCTGGCTATCCTCACCTTCAACTGTTCCTAAGTCCTGACCTTTGAAACATCCTTCACAGAAGCCAGGAGCATGGTTAGAAGATGTCCTGCAGACCTCAAGAGCAGCTTAGCTACAATCTTTATGTAAAAACTGCATGAACTTTATCTCAATTAAGCAGCTTCCAGGCAAAATACCACAACTACTGCTGTTAAATCCAGTATATTGCATTTCAATAGGAAAATCAGAAATCACAAGAGAAACCACTTTCTGCAAAGGAGCATCACATAGCATGCAGATAGTTGAGAAAATCTTCTCACCTGTTAAAACACCATTAACTACAAACTATATGTGACATGGAATATATTGTGGGAAAAGGCAAGATTAACAGTTGCCATACATTTGTAAAAAAAAAATCACAAATATTTACCTTTTGTGGAAGAGTTAAGAGTCTCTTGCTCTTCAATGAATTAAATGCACGGAATGATGGAAACAGAAAAAGAAATCAGCAAATTTAAAGTTAGATAAAGAAATGTGTCACATGTGACAATGGCATGTACAGTAGGCAGTACTCCAGCATATGTAAAAGTAATGTAGAAAATCAAAATGAGAAACCATGACAAATAATAAAGCCTATGAAATTTTCTTTTCAAATTAACAGGAACAATGAAGTTACTGAGAAACAGATTGTGGACTCTCTAAGTACAGCTCTCAAGCAGTATTGTCATAGCCAAAGTTAAAGCAATTTGAAATTTTCATTTCATTCTTAAGTGTCACTCTCCCTCATGAACCACACAGCCCTGTCTGAGATTCTGAAGCCTTTTCTGAAATAATAAATGTTATAAAATTCTTTTCTATTAATTGAAATCTGTAATACTCAATAACCACTGGACTATTGGAAATTGGTCTTTGAGGAAACATAAAAGATTATGAGGCTTGAACTCATTTACATGAATCAGCAATGCTGAGAAAAATGCTCTCCAGTGCCAGTAAAGATTCCACAAGCTGCCTCAAAATACGCAGTGTCACCTCATAATTTCAAAATAAAACCAGAAATATGAAGACAAAGCAAACAGTGCTAAAAGACTGGAATCTAAACTTGAAATAACCTATTTTTGTACTAAAGTTTTATACTGATGGATCTGAAAAAGAGTTTTAACTGAAAGGGTTGGACCTTTTACCATTACTCAAGCCATATTCTCACTCTTGACATTTCAGTGATCAAGTACATACACAGAATGGTTTTCACTAGCAGTTTGTTGTTGTTTTAGGATCTGAAGTTGGTTAAATATAAAAATTAAATGCATTATTTGACAACACAGTGTTTTTCAGTACAAAATGCTGATTCTTATTTGTTAAGAGGAAACATTGGACATCAAAACACTTATTGCTGTTACAGTTTGACTACCATTACAGACTTGTACATATATTATACACATTAATTGTAGACAATAATCCCCATTCAGTGCCAGCAGAGCCTTTCAGTGCAGCTTTCCCTCCTGAAACAGCATCACACACACACACACACACACACACACACACACACACACAAGCTATGGACAAAGCTGATGCAGCTTGCTCTACCCATGAGCTAAAATACACCAGCACTCAACACGGGGCACACATTTGCTTTTCTAAGGCTCACTGCACAAGGGTTATTGCCATAAACAGGGGCTGCTGGAACCACTGCCAACACACTAGCTCAGTGATGTCCACACACACTCATTACATGGAAACAGACTACTGGTTATCACAGACCTGTCACTATAGGAATTCTGAACCATCAAACCACACTGTAGAAGGTATGAGAGAAAAATCATGTTGTAAAGAAGTAGAAGCAGATACTGGGAGAAAGACCTGTTTTGCATTAATTAACTCTTAAAGTTCATTTCTATACTGTTTTGAGTAGTACAGAATATCTTTCTTCCTTATTTACTTCTGCATTTCCTAGTATTATCCCTAATATCTACTGCAGCTACAAAGGAGTGTACAGAAGTGCTACAGATCTTCAGGTTGATCATTCCCTTGATCAGTACACTGATTAATCATGACACAGAAGTGCAGAGACCCATCCTCAAACCCTTTTCAAGCACAAACTCCTGTGATGTTTACAATGATAGACTGTGAAGTTCACAGAAATACACTTTATACCAAAGTATCATTTAAAACCCATGCATCTCCATCATAAAGTTGTTACAGAAACAGCAGAAAATCAAAAGTCAGTGCAGAACCCCCACCCTTCTTAGTGATTTGTATAGTTCCACTCAAACATGATGCAAATAAACCCAACACTGATGCAAATCTTACAGCCCAGCACAGGATGACATACCGAGAACACGCCATTGTGCTTAATCACTGAGTCAAAACATCTTCATGGGATCAGATTATTTTATAGAACTATTGGTTCAAGAAATAAAAAAACCCCAAACACTTCCTAAGAAGCATAGGTTAGGGTTATTACTACTAAATCTTGACTTTTTGACACCACAGATGAACACACCTGTACCAGACTAACTCTCATCACTCAAGCATCTCAAGAGTTTTAGATGCAGTAACATCCCAGTGTGTCCTGCACTCTGGGAAACACTGCTGAGGGGGTTGCAAAGGAAAGAAATACAGTCATGTCTTGTTAAATATTTTTGGGATTAAAATAAAAAACACATTCACTAAAAATTACCAAAGCCTACAACCACTTCAAAAAGTTTGTGTGCATTGAAAATGCTGAAAATATTGCTTAGATAGAATTGTTCTAAGTGAACTACATCCCACCCCCCACTCCAAAAGCAGGTAAAGCTGCTGCCCTCTTTAGAACATCATCACCAAGAAGACTTTATTGTGGGTTTTTTTATAGGAAGTGTGTGCAATTGTGCTGTTTTGATTTTTTAGTACTTAAATTGGACTTTTCCCTCTACAATTTCTTTGTTTGTTTTTTCTCTCTTCTTGAGCAGCAATACCAACCATTAGTTGGTAACTAATACAGTAACTAAGACTACACCATCTGGTAGAGACAAGGAAAAAACCATTTTTTTTAAGTTCTACACCTGACAATGACAAAATAGAATCTCCAAGATGCCATGTCAGAAGAAGCCTTAGCATGGATATGATAATTTACAATTGAGAGCTAATGACTAAAGATTAAATTATAATATCACACCATTTCTCATGATGAAAACCACAACCAGTCTCTTGATCTTTCATTAGCTCTCATTTGTTCCATAATGAGAGCTTTAAGAACAATAAAACTGCTTTACTGGATTCTTCTATGCCACATGAATATTCAAAGAGCAAATTAAAAAAACCCTCTTGATATACAGACAATCTTTTTACAGCAAACACCATGATTTGTAACACAAACAGATTTTTATATATATATATATTAGATGTGTATTCAACCCTCCTGACACACCAGAACTTGTACAGAATATAAAGAAGTAATTTACTATAAAAATGATATCTTATGGTCTATCATACAGGATTTCCTTGAGACTCATATGTTGATACTGACCACCAAAAAGTAGCTTTATTTATAAATTAAGAGAATGTATTTTGAAATGCTCTCTATAATGCTACTAGATTTTGACATCATCTATATCCACAGTGACTGTGAATATAAATCATTAAGGACACAGGTGAGTTCCAGGTACTATTAATGGAAATCTTTTACAGACTTGAATAAGTTATGGATTCAATCCTACATCAGGGTCAGATCACTTCTAGTCTGATACTCATATGATGGGGATTAAAGACATGAAACGGATATTGACACTCTAAATCAAAGCAAATATGATGGTCTTATAACCTCATGGAATCTGATTTCTTACAGTAGCATAAAGTTTATACTAGCATATCTATTTCAGAAGATACTGACAAAACCACTTAAAAATATTTTATAAAATCTATTCAGTTTAGTGATTCTCTGCATATATATTTTCAGCTTGAACAAAGTACTAAATATGGGTAAAAGCAGAAAAACTCCCCTTTGAATGGAGAAGCCAGTCACTCAAAGAATCCCACATTGCTGAGAGAAGGAAATTTTAGCTTTCAATTCCACGTGCTGTAATGCAGGCACATCGCCACAGGTGGTATGATGTATAACAACACAGTAAACAGTAGGTTGCATCCTACTTGCACATTTTATACATGAGACACCAGCTTATCACCCACAAGTGTAAATAAGAGTTCAGTGAAACAGCAAAACCTTGCAAGTGTTCATGGTACCAACAGCTTTCTACACCTAGAGTCTCTTGAGCCTTCTGCTCAACTTTTGTGCTTTGTTTTCTGTACACATCCTATCTGTACTCATTCCCATGCTATGTTCTACATCGGTTTCCAATGCCCTTTACAAAATGCAGATTGGAGTTATATTCTCCACACACCAGTTATCAATATCACAGAAGGATGCTGGATGAATATCCAAAGGAAAGTCAAAATTAATTGAAAGGTGATTCATCATTGAGTATCACACCGAGTTCTGAGACTGCAGAAGAAATGTGAAATACATCTGAAATTGAACACTTATTTCACTTGTATAAAAGCTACCAACTTGCTAATATACAGAAAAAGAAGCTGTAAATGCAGTTTGTAACTAGTTTATAATCCAGCCAGTCCTAGGTTCACTACAAAACGAGCAGACTCGAGTGTTGTTTAAAATTAACAACATCCATTTTGCAGCAGTATACGAGTCATTAAGAACAAACACATCTATAAAACAATAATACAATTTTCTATGTGTTAATTGAAGTTGTAGTATGCCATTGCAGCTCAGAGCCATAAAGGTAATGTCAACTGATTGCATGTTCATGTATGTAAGCCATCATACAAAGAAAACCCTATGGTCATGTCATGATAGGAGGCCACGGTCAGCAACATTATCTATTCAAGAAAGAGGTCTGCCAACACTTCCAGAAAGCACCACAGTATTTTGTTATTAGAAGCATAAAATACCCACATAGAAGAAAATCTTGCAGTACATGGCAATCTCAGTTATTGCTTGCAGTGAATGAGAAAGCAGGCTGTACATAGAGAGGCAAACCTGAATGTGCAAATACCATCTATTATGTTATTTCATTTTACCATAAGAACTCATACTCTGTGCAGTAAGTTGCTAGAAAAAGAAACAGTAATATTCATACTTATTTGTTATTAGTATGTAAAAAGCATCTTCCACACCCATTAGGTCTACATGGTCTTTTTTAGAAAAGAGAAGCACTCTTTGCTTGATTATTCTTAAAAAGAAAGAGTTTATGACCTGTGCTTTCACATTTCCCATGGTGATTATTTTCTTTCTTTAAGCATTGAACTATCAACTCCAGAAGAAAGACAAATTTGTGATATTTATTACAATCTATGTTTTAATGCATAACAATTAATATAAAACACAAAATAAGAAAGGAGTAGGACTGTTAAAATGTTATCAAAAGCTTTGTCCCTGATTTCTGAATAGCAGTAATTGTGTATTCCATGAATACAAACTAGATATGTGTTGGAAACTGCCATGACTCTAATGGAGCTTTTAAAGTAGACAAACATAAAAGGGTACTAGAAAATTAAGACAATTCAACTGTGTGTAATAATCCACTGGTTAAACTCTACTGGATTTCCCAAGTTACAAAAATATACTTTCATTCTTTTCTATTAATTTATTGGTAGAATTATAGCACTGAACACATAGTGATCAAAGTAAGTAAAGAAAGGTAAGAAATCAAAGAGTTTGAGGTCATTATTTGATACCTTGCTCTATACTGCCACTTCTTACTGGAACTTGGGGTAGCTGTCTTCCCCTGCGACTGCTGAAGGATGTGTCTGCTGGAGGAGACTGGGTGGGACTTCCTTGCTGATGTATTCTGCAAGGGAAATGAAGATAAAAGTAAAACAATCCAAATCAGGAGAAATCTGTATATTCTGAATTGGAAACATGTATTAAATTGCATATACTGAAGATGGGCTTGAAGAAGCTTGCATTCGGTGTATGCCATATGCACATAGCCAGTTCTAAACACTTCATTCACTTACAAGGCCTCACATTTAATTTCTCTAACTGCTTCGACTAAAGACAAATATTTTTCTTTTTTCTTCCTTTTTTCCTGTTTTTTCTTTCTTTAATAAATTTCTAGTCAAGAACCACTGAATGAAAAGTAGTTTTCTAAGCACCATTTATGACTATGGCTCACAATACAAAATTCCACCCTTAGATCTTATTGACTTTTACTTTGTACTGATGCAATAATTGCACAGGACCACAGAGAACTGGACAGCAAGTATCTATTCCCATGGGTTAACATGTTGGTTTTCATTGAACTCTAAAAAGCAAAATGATCTTTAATCTTAGGGGGTTCATGTGTGTGTACATGTGAAGAACGTGCAAGATTTTTTAATATTTATATATAAGTAAATACTTCAGCTGAATTCTAGCTAGCACTATTTCAAAACATGTTGTCTACTTGATTTTTTTAATATACATAGATACTGCATTACACCACAAGAAAGACATTTTGGTGCTGGAGTGAGTTCAGAGAAGGGCAACCAAACTGGTGAAGGGTCTGGAGAACAAGGCCTGTGAGGAGAGGCTGAGGGAATTTGGATTGCTTAGTCTGGTGATGAGGAGGCTGAGGGGAGACCTCATCACTCTCTACAACTACCTGAAAGGAGGTTGTAATGAGGTGCTTATGGCCCCTTCTCTCAAGTAAACAGTGACAGGACTAGAGGAAATAGGCTGGTTTCTTTTGTTTGTTTGGCTTGTTTTAGGGTTGGGTGTTTTGTTCTTGTTGACTGTCAGGGATCTTAGAGGTCTTTTCCAACCCTGACAATTCTGTGATACTGGGATGTGAATGTACACAGCAAACACCTTTGGAACACTGGTGAGTTTGCAGGGCTGCCTCTAATAACTAAGGAAAAAGAAAGCAAAACAAAGATGAGAAGAAGCAAACAGCTGAGAGGGAAAGCTTAATATTAAATGCCCTTGCCTGTCACAGTAATATCACAGTCACCATAGGGGATAAGCACATTTATCTACTACACTAAAGCTGTAAATAGATAATCTGCAATTGTAATTAACATGTGTGCAAATTCAAAATTCTGCTGGCTTTCACACTATAAAAATCAACTGATTTTCACCCTGTAAGATCAGTGTTGGCTGTGTGAACAGCACATGATTTCCTGCCCAGTGTTTAAGAGAATACATTGGTAATTTTCATATGGACACAGAACAAAACACAACAATGGGAAGATGAAACACAGCCAGTTTTTTACACTTATATTGCATAACTAGTGAAGTTCAACAGCAAGGGGTGCCACCTGGATGGGGAAAATAGTTGGCTGGATCTAGCAAACAGAAGCTAACAATATGTGACATCACTAGCACAGAGCAGGTTATTGAAATCTAGTTTTACCACAAAGCATTTCTATTTCTAAAACATATCTTTTATCTTTATTAAAAGCATTAGCTGGATTTCAGTTAGTGTCCTACAAGAGGACAATATGTAAGCATGTAGGTAATTTCCCTGCTTTCCTTAGGGGTTTTTTTCCTTGAAGTATCTTTCTGCTGTAAGCCATAAAACAGAAATACAGTTCTGAAGGAACAATCTATTTCTGAAGGAACTGTATAAAGGAAAATACAATTAAAGTATGCAGTAAAATGATTGTGTTAGCATAAAAAGGCAAAATTAGTGGGAGTTTAATAATTGCACACACTGCAAGTGTAGGATAACCTAAAATCTTTCAAGTCTGAAAGTGACAAAATATTCTAACTGTGCCTTTTTACTCTCCTGTGGTTTCCCAACAGTGAAGAATGTACTACTACTATAGCTGATGTTATTTTAGAAATCTCCATTTCCTGTGATGTCATTTAATTTTGGGATTTTCATTTATCTAGATTCATTTTTAATGTCTTCAGACTTATGAACTCTCCCTTCACACACTCAGCACAACAAGATACAGTCAAAGTAATCAAGGGACTATCCAGTTCATATGACTAGCATACACTGCAAAGTCATCCTAAAAAATAATAATTATAATAATTAAGTATAAGAAAACCTGCAGATGCCTAGCAAAGCTAACAAAACAGATTTGGTTTCAAAGCCATTTCATCAATAACAGTTTCTGTGCGAGTCCAGTCACAATGCAACCAAACCAGGATTCTGTTGTCTTTGCTCTAGTCTCTCAAGCTTCTTTAGCTTCACTCCTGGTTTGCCCTGGTGACAACCATAACATTCTTGCTGACACTGAGTCCCCTGCTGCTAAAAGATCTTCTAGAATAATGAAGATGAGTTGAGTTCTGAGAATGCCTGGTTTTCCATGTTGATTGAAAAAGTATATTTTATAAAATTATATTTTATAGACCCCTCCCCTTCCATGAGAGAGACAAACTGCTCAACTAAAATGAAGACAAACCAGGCTTAAGACTGATTAGCTTGGGTATTGCATTGAGATAAATATGCTACTTGGAGTGCTAAAAGGGAACTGGAGAAAAACCAGAATGGAGTTAAGGACTTGCTGGCCAAGAGCTGCTGAAAGGAAGAAGTCTGCAAATGGCTGATGAAGAGAAAAAGACAAAAAGGAAGAAGTATGGGAGACAAAAGCTAGTGTATGGCTGAGGACATGAGACCAGAGGGACATGAGATGTATGGAGAGGAGAGGAATTTGGAAGAGTAATGACACCCAGTGAGCAATGAGACTGCAATAAGCACATATGTGTGTTACATCATCTCCTGGTTCCTCACAAAGAGGCACTGCAACCAACAAAACTATTGATTCAGCTGGTAATGGGCTATAGGAGAATCCTACAGGTTCAGGCTCTGCCTGCACACCAAAAGACTCTCATTCCTTTCTGTTCAGACTGATAGCTCAGTGACATGTAATAAATGAAGCATGTTGCCACTCATGGACCTATCCAGAAAAATTAAGAATAAAATTGCCAATCAGCACAATGCCAGCACGGGGTCCTATGTAAAATATAACAGTAGACAAACAGCAAAGACTGTATGTCTCGTAACTTCAAATCTGGCATTTCTGGAGTGAACAGTTAGGTCTGAAAGAAATGTTTTAGGATTGGGACATAATTTTGACCATAGTTTTGCTGATTCAGAGAAACACAGAAAATATTTTCAGGTAATCATTTTTACTCCTTCACAAAAGCTCACTGAATCCCATCTTGAAGGCTTATCTCATCAAATTAAGAGAACCCTTAAGCTCCATCATCTATGCAGAAAAGGTTGGTTTGCTTTTTCCCTTCTAGGTACATTTCCAAAGCTATCACAATAGCTAATGATAGACAAGATCTGGGAATTTCAAGTACAGAGCAAATCTAAGGCAAAAATGGATATTTGAGGAAGAAACAGTCTTCAGTTACCTTTGCTATTTGACAAGAAAACCAATTGTCTGTCCTACCAGCAATACCTTTTGGTACTTGTGCATCATTATATCTATGATTAAATACTAAACTAAAGCATTAATATAAAATGAAAGCTCTGAAGTTTTGCCACATAATATGCATTTTCATTGAAGAATTTGTTGTTTAGTTTTTCAAACTTCACAATGTAAACTGCACATTCCATCTCTGCTAATGAAGGTACCACAAATCTCTTTCTGACAAAGACAAGTTCTCACCTCTACTCACTGCCCTTATTTCAGCCAATACATAGGGTTTAAAACTTAACTAAATATACTTAGGATTTAATACATCTCTCTGTTTTTTTCACATTTTCTTAAGTACTTGAATATATAACCCTATAGTACAGTGGAATCAAAGCTAAAAGTTATAGTAATACAGGTATTCAATGAATAAAAAGGTTAAAGTCTACTGTTTATATTAATTTAATGTAATGTTAAGAT
>JANHGL010007056.1:0-38619 GCA_024611195.1 Ceyx melanurus
AAGCTGTTCCGTGAGCCAAAATGCCATGAAATGCGGGGAATAAGATATGCAGGGAAAAAAAATTGGAATAGTGGGATTAAGGAAAACAAGTGTTGATGAAGAGGTAAAAACATGGAAATTGATTTTTTTCTATAAAAAATGCCAAATAACCCATGACCAAAGCAAACAGCCATGCAACGTGGCCACCAACGTCTTCTGAGGAATACTCACTAGCGAGGCATCACACA
Source organism: Ceyx melanurus (assembly GCA_024611195.1). Lineage (NCBI taxonomy): Eukaryota > Metazoa > Chordata > Aves > Coraciiformes > Alcedinidae > Ceyx > Ceyx melanurus. The sequence continues at coordinate 228 of JANHGL010007056.1, forward strand.
GCTGAATGCAAATTTCAAAATGAAATCAAGTTTGTTTCTGATCTTCAAAGGCTTAGAAATGCATGAGCCTTTGCTCTCTCTGCATAGCCCTGCACATCTACAGTGAATTAAGCTAAGCATTGGCTTAAATAACTGTGGGGTTTCAGCTGAAATCAATTCTACATGGAGTCCTCCTGCAGGACCCTGCCGTTTTAGACAGCAGCTTTCGCATGGTGGGGGCTGACAACAGCGCCCAGCATCCTTCAAATGGGAACATGGTACAAGCAGTAAAGCAGACACTCAAAATCTAGTCACACTGCCCATGTTTACAGTGTAAAAAGTTCTGTTTATCCTGATAAACACAGATTCTAAAAAGGCCACTTCCCTCCCCTGTTGCAAACAGTTTGACCTCAGATGCTGCACACAAGTCAAACTACCCTGCAAAGCAAGGAGCTGCAAGGAGCAGAGCCCTGCACTGCTCTGCTGCAAAGGACCTGTCAGGGCAGTGACCAGAAACCATCCTCAAGTGATACTAACTTGCCTCAGACTCCTCTGCCACAGCCTGCTTGTCTAAAGCAAGCCTCTGAGGCATAGGTTATCAACAAGTCCTCAGACCAATAAACTCAGAGGTAAAATCCAGCTTACCTTTCCATTTTGTGTAGTCCTTGAAAGACAAAGTGTCATGAGAGTTCCTCCCTCTGCCTGCTTTCAGACTAACCCCACCAACACAAGTAAAGCACAGAAATTTACTCAGTCATGACTGCTGAGCTGACTCCAGCTGGTCTTTACCACTATTCCATGAATTATTTTATTATTTTTTTTCTAAGATAGTGCAGGATGCCCAGAGGGAGGTCAGTACTGTAATGCTGAATCCAGCAGCACTCAAAGCTAAATTGCTGCCCACGAGGCGTATCAGCAAAGTTCAGTGAAACCAGTTCATACACGGACAGGCAAGATGCTCAAAATGTAAGAGGTCATTTCAGCAAAGCTCAGAGATGCGGGAGCCAGAGCCCCTTTGACAGTTGCCTGGCAACACTCCATTACCTTATATTCATTTATATTATTTTTAATACACTTACACTTATCCCAGGTCTCACCCAGAGTTCTCCTCAAAGCAAATTTGGCATTTTCTATTGGTCAGGGGCTGTTGGTTTGTTTTCTACAAATCTTATGGGGGGAAAAAAAATAAAAAAAATAAAGAGTTCTGATGAAAAGAAGAGAGAACTCAAGAGCTTCCCAAGAGCAGTTTCTGGAATGGGGCATCCACTTCTCTAGCCTCAGATCTGCATCACAATGTGTATTTTGGCAGCCTGATTCTCAGTAAGTGCCTCTCACGACTGCTACCTTCTGTCAGCATCCAGCCATACATTCAGTGCATTTCATGAAGAGATGGGATACACAGACTCTATTAGCTAAAAATACCAGTTAATGGGAAGCTACTGTAATATTAAAAGCATTCTTATGCTTAAAAAAAATTCAAGTTTATTCCCTTGTCAATAAAAGCAAGGCAAACTTAAAATTGAAGAGGACCTTGCTTTGTCACTAGGTTTTCCGAATAAAAGGGAAAAAAAAAAATATTTATTTCTGTGAAAGAAATCTCCCCCCATCCCACTTACACACTTAAAGAAAAAAAACCCACCATCAATGTCCACACAAAAAACCTCAAGCCCTTTGGGCATGTTTTGAAGAAGTTATTTAGAGTAGGAACATGGGCATTCTCTATCCTTGTATTTATAATGAGGCTCCACCATCCCCAGGAGCTAAAGCAGAATGAAAATGGGTCACATATCTAATTAGCACTATTGAAGCGTGAAGCCCAAACATCCCTGAAATGTAATAGATTTTTTTTAATAACTCCAGCTTCATTACAACATCCCACAGTCACCTATGTGAGATGCCAGAAGCTTTAAAAAAGGGTACCATAAAGCAGGCCTGTATCTGGCATCATGCTGCTTTACTGCCGAGGAAGAGGAGACAGTGCTTTGACAAAAATCTAATCTATTAGCTAAAAAATGAAGTCATTAGTAACTCAGCCCAGCACAGCCTGTTCCTTAATCACTTTTTGTTATTAAAAAAACCCCAACAAATAAGCAAACTAGCGCCAAAACCAACCCAACCTTCTTGACTACAAAAGCAATATACAGATCCATAGGTGCAGACATGGGTGGAGCAGAGCCAAGAAGGGCAGTTTCTAAACCAGACAGCCTGACAAACTAGTGGATTCCTGCTCTGCCAGCAGAGATGCTGTCCCATGCTTTGCCCCCTTTCCAGTGTTTATCAGCAGCCCAGTAAGGGCTCCACAGCAAGCCTCCCACTCAGCTCTGCACTTGGCCCTGCTTCCCACCGGCAGGTATCGCGCCGTGCGAGCGCCAGAGCCCAGCGGGCACGTCAGGCTGGCGTAGCACAATGTGTTTCAAGTGCAGGTGTGTGCACTGGCAGGGAGCACTAATGAGCTTCGCCTCCTGTTTGCCCGAGAGAAGGCACAGGGAGATTGCAGGGGTGGGTGGAGAGGAAGAGAGGCAGCAGATGACTTTTCCTTGATGTGTTTACAGTACACAAGGCTCCAAAGAGGGTGCATGAGCACCCGCACGTCAGGCTGCCACGCTTCACTCTCCCCTCTGCTTCTGTAACCTGCTGCTCTCACCTCCCAGGACTCATTCTTGTCACTCCCCCAAGGTGACATCCAGTGAAGGCTGCCACTCGCCCTGTCAACAGCCCTGTGCACTGGTGGCTGGGTCAGATCGACCCGAGCCACCCAGCCCTGAGCACCACTCACCCCTGAGGCTGTGGAAGCCACTACACCCTTCTGGAAAAAAAAAAACCTATAAAAAAAAAATGGGAGGGGGGAATTAATTGAGCCTGCAGCTGTCTGCTCTACATATCAAACGTCACAAAGTTCACGTTGCTGCACAGGATTTTTTTTTTTGTACAAGAGATGAGCAGGCAAAAGCAGCACAAAAACCAGCACAAAGTGTTGACTCTGCCCATCCATGACCGTTCTTTTACCCTGCAGGCACCTGGCTCTTTTGTGGGACTTGGCACATGACCACTTTGATGCACTTCCTGCAGTGATTTTGTGTTTCTGTTTATTACAGCGAGATGTTTTTCTTTTTTTCTTTTTGTTTTGTCACAGTGAAGAATGAGGCACATTATTTCATGGGAGTGAAACACACAGTATTCTATTTGGTTTAATCTTTTAACGTCATATGTGCAAATAGAAACAAAAATAGATGCTCCTACTTTGATTATAAACACACATAAAAATCTTTTTTTGGTGGCACAGAGTGGCAGTTTACAAACCACCAAGCTCTTCCAAACTGCTCAGGTGCAATGGAAGTTAAAGCCAAAGCAGAACAAACAGTAATGGATGACCCATGTCTGTAACCAGCAGGGGCTGCAGAGCACTGGTCCAGTGCCTCAAGAACATTATCATTGCTGGGGTAATAGCTGCAGTTTTTATTGCTTGCATTTGTAGAATTTCAATTACATCAGTAAACACACAGCTTACACAAAAAGTTACACTTCATAACTTCTTCTGTAACCAAAACTCACTTTCCCTCATTTCATTATAATACAAATTCTAAGGACATGGTTGCACAGAGACTCAGCCACCAGCAATCTCCAAGTGCCTCAAACTGTACAGTACTTTATGTACCTACTTCTCCCCCAAGAAAATTGCCTAATAATTGGTTAATGATTCTATCAAAGGGGCTGCAAAAGCCCTGAGTCTCCCAAGGAGCTTGGCTTCCACCACGGCTCTCACCAGCTCAGGCAGCTTTCTCTGCACACTTCTGAAGATGTGGCCTCTTGCTTCAATACCTATCTGCAGGACAGTCCGTGCTGTGCTTCCCACTGTGTCTGATACTGGGACCTCTGGGCTGTGAAAACTGCCTTTCAGGGAATTAAATCCACATGCCCAAAGCGGCCTCCCTGCTGTCTGAACAGCACGTTCAAGGTTTCCCACCCATGGCAATGGACACAGCCTGTGAGGAGCCAGGAACAGCATCCAAAGTTTCTACCACCAGAAAGCCCCATTTACTATAGCACAGAAATAGCAGAGAGGAGGCTTTCACTGGAAAATGTGATGAGAATAGAAAGCAAGAGAGTAAAAGCCCTGTCAGCACATTTCATAGACAGTCTCTTTAATGAGGAGATAAACAGATAAAGCTTTCAACCCATGTATGGGGCGGTTTTTTTTTTTTTAATTTGAAAAGAAGCTAACCAAGCACGTGGGATTCAACAGAACACAAAGCCTGAACAAAACATTTTATGACAAGGCCTAAACAATCTGAAAAATGTCAATTCTAGTGCTACAAAGAAACTAAAGGTTTCCCTTCCTCCCTACCCACCCTGTTTATTTCTTTAATCACCTTTTCTTTTCAGGTAGCTGGCTGTGTAAAGAACTTCACAAATATGTATAAAAATCAACCCCCAGTTCTGCACAGGACCCCCAGCTTTGCTGCAGCAGTGCTGAAGTCAGGGCAAAGACTGGGAAAAAGTGAGTTTTCCCTCCTGAAGACAGATCCAAGCCACATAAGTTTGTATCCAGACTTCCTCAGATGCCAGACAGCTCCACTGGTGTGGCAAGACTTCATTCTCATTACACAGGTGCTGGCTCTGGTATCTGCCACCCTCTGCAACCATTTGATGTGCAAAGAGGCTGTCCTGCCAATAACATGCTAACTGTTTCTTAGATATGATGCAACAAATTCAAATCAGGTGTGTAAATGAAAAGTCAACGTTCAAAAGCCAGCCTGAAGCTATTAAGCAAGAAGAGAGATTTCATCATATGAAGGAGATTTCAAAAACGGAATTTAAAAAAACATGAGATGGGATTCAGACAAGCAACTTCACAAAGGAAAGGCCTCTCTTCAGATGCCACACAGCAACAGCAAACTGCTTTCCCACCAAGCTTTCTTCCATCATAACCTGGAATAGTAAATGCAGACAGGGGGTGGCCCCTTGAATGTCCCTCCCTTCCCATTCACACTCATCTTTTGGGTGGTGTTTTCAAATTAGTTACCTCCCATGCCAAAAAATTAAAAGCCAACAGACTCCAGTGAAAGGCTTTATATCCTCTATGCTATGCTCTCCTGGGTAGCTTGCAATGCCTTCATACCTCACATATGGCATCTTCAAAGTTAAATGTTTTAAGGGGATTTTCAACATAATCAGAATGTGCCCTGCCAGTACCACCAGAGCTTGATTCCTGCTGTTGAATGAAACCTCCCCACACATATAGCTATGTCTTTTCCCTAGACAAGGTGATATACAGCTACACAAACACCAAAGTTAAAAATTGAAACAAAAACAGTTTAATATACTAAATGGGGTTTTTTAATTTGAGACTGCATTTCAGGTCCACAGAAGGAAACCATATCCTAAAGAGCCAGCCACAGAAATCCATCACAAACACATCTATGCTTAAATATGAGAAGTTCTTGCCAGACGTTTTCAACAAAGTGCAAGCTTACTGTATATTCAACCCTCCTGAACAGTCCCCAGGGATGACTTTCTGTAGCAATATCCAAGATGTGTGTCACCATACAGGAAGCAGCACAACCCTGTAACTGATCACGCAGGTTGTACACACCATGCAACTCAAAGTGTGCAGGTTTTCATTTTGAATCAGTGAAGTAAGGCTAAAAATTATCTCCTGCATACAGTTATTAATATGGAGAAGTAGAATTAAATCATTGCCTACATGTCAGATGAAATGAAGTCCAATGTGGTTCCTAATTTATAACAGCTGGGCCAAAATTATCTCAAGACATGAAGAGCCATGACCAGAGCAGAGTCTGCAGCAGCGCAGAGCTCCGAGTGCTATTCCCGCCTGGCTGCACTGCCAGGCTGAGAGACCCTGGGCTCCCAGTGCAACAGAGCCTGTTCTCAGCCCTGCTGGCCCAAAGGCCTAACCCAGCTGCTGTGCCTGCCCCTGCTGCCAAAGGAGACAGCAGCCCCGTTCAGCAGGAGGCCCATTTTGCTCCTTGTTCCTTGAATAAAGGTGCTGTGGTACGTGAGCATCTGTATCTTCACTGCTGGGTAATGCATTCTGAACACAGCCACCATAGCTCACTCGCTCTCACGTGGATCTGCTCAAAAAGCTACTTAGAAGGGTATTCTTCCCAAATGACAGCGCCAGTGAACGTCTGAGTTTGGTTCACATATTCTTGTTTCCCAGTGTACCAAGGGAAGCAATAAATTCATCACCACTCAGGCTCCCGAGTCCTCTGAGATTTGAACAGCCTACCCAAAAGTTGGGGCACAAAAGCTTTCCATTGACACCAGGGAGATCTCATTACAGGAATTCCTATGTGAAATTCTCAGTCTGAGTTGAGTAACAGAAGAGATAAGATAACAAGGACAATTTTCAAAAAACTCCTCAAAATACACATGCTCTCTGAATAGCTGCAAAGGTGAAATTATTTACCTAGGAGCACAGACAGACACACCAGCTGCACCTGTGCTGGCTCCCGGGATCCTAGAGCACGCCCAGGTGAGTGGGAAATGCACAGTGCAGTGCTCACAGCAAGGTCAACGGGCACACTACCCCAATCTGCTACACAGTTGCCCAATCCAACATGAAGTATGATCTTTTTCTTGCATCTTAACCTTAGCTTTTGAAATATACTCTGTACTGCCTTACTCCAACACTTTTTTTATTTGAAAGCAGAATTTGGTATTGAGAAACCTGTGCAAGCTACTCTCTCTATTTTTTTTTAATTTTTTTTTTTAAAGGAATTCAATTGTTAAGCACTTTTTAAACTGGGTATTTCATCTGGTACAGAGCATTCACCTCTTACTCCTGTCAATAAAGGAATTTGTTAATGGACTTTGCTTCAGTCCCACTCACTTTTAGGGAATACATCTACAGCAAAGAAGTTTCTACACAGATGGCACATTTCCAGCATTTGCTTTCAGGCTGTTCAGCATCAAAAACACAGATATATTCCTTAAATACTGCAAGAATCAGAGCCATAACTCAAAGTCAGAAATAACTGCCTTCTCTGGACAACATTCAGCAACCCCATTCCCTCCTTCCCTGGCCTGCTAGCTGCCTTCAGCACAAGCAGCCACATTCCTCTAATTGTCCTTGCCTTTGTTTATTGGGGTTTAGTCTTCTCTCATTTTTCTCCTCATCCTTCCCACTCCAGCTTTTTACAGGGGTTATACAAAGCTCAATCTCCAGGCTTTTTGCTCTCTACACTGTACTCAGCTTCCTCTTAGGAGACCAGACTCCAATTGAAATAATGTTGGTGTTATCAGCAGGAGTGCAGCATCCCCAGCCCTTGAAAAAAAAAAAAAAAATACCAGCGTTTTCAGTATTCTCTAACATAAACATAAAATAAACAACTTGACATGAATGACTCAGATTAGCTCTCCTTTCCAGTCTTACTCCTTGTCTTAAACATCTTGGATTGCTTCCATTTTTTTTTATGAAGTTCAGGCATCACTTTAAGTGAAACACTGCCAAAAGAAGGCAGACTTGAGCCCCATTTCCCTATCACTGGAGAAATGGCCACCTGACAGACAGATCCAGCCATGGGGGGCTGCCTTCTGCTTAACCCTTTCTCCAGACTGTTACATCCAGGCTGTGCTTGTGGGCTCCTCCTGAAAAGCACCAGAGATGAGCTTTTCCCATTCACACCAGTACTGATGCTTGGTACTGTTTGGGGTGTGGTAATGCTAGTATCTCCTTTTTTGACATGTGTGTCCTGAATTAGCTTTCCCTCCCCTGATCCAGCTTTGCCAATGCACTTAAAATAATTTCATTCTGCTTTTACAATTCTTCAGTGCTTCCACCAGACTGATTCCATATGGACCTTCACAAGCCTACAATGTGCTACTGGAGTGCCAGCTCTGGTCTCATGTTGGCCAACCCACCTAGATGTCACTGCTCACTCACCTGGTAAGCTCTCAACACACACAATCATGATTTTTCTCTAAACTAACTGTTAATCCTGTCCTCTGCAACACATGTCTCTCTGTCCTCACAGCTCTTGCTGTACTCGATTGGCAGTTTTTGGCTGTTGCCCATCATATTGATACTGCTGTCATGCTTATACACTTGAAGTACATGGTAGGAAAAAAAAAAAGCTTTCCTGGGTTCAGTGCTGTACAGTCTTGACTCAATAACCCTACATTTATTAAAAACTGGCCATCAAATAGATCAAAATATTCCTAAATATTATTGTAACTGAAAACACTCCCAACTATTTCATAAAAAACATTCCCTGCTTTCTACTTTGGAAGTCAGTCACGCTAATAGCAGCACTGATACTAGCATATGGAGCAGACTGCAGCATTTTCAAGTTGCCAACAAGTTTAAACAAACAAATTACAGAAATTAAAGTTTAAGCAGAACTTTCTTCCCAGAAACAAATACTGGCACTGGATACAAAATATGAAAATGCCAAGCCAATACAAACAGCGAAGGAGACAAAACAAAACCAGGCAGGAATTCCATTTTGGCGTAAGTGACAAGTTTTGTGCCTGGATCACAAGGAGCAGTTTCACTTCTGAAAACTGAAGTGTCTGTACCCCCAGGTGGAGCGTGAAGCTGCACTCCCTCTGCCCAGTGACTCACCCGGTAGGCTCTTGCCAGATCTCTCTGGTGGTGTCTTAATTGCTTCACAGCAGGCAGACTGGCAGCTCCGGGGGTAGCGCTCCCTAACCCACCCCTGGCAGAGCACAGACCCCGCCAGTGGACAGGGCTGGGAGGCCAAAACCTATGTGCAGCTTCAGTGATAATTTGCTTTGATGTGACCTACAGGATTAACTGCAATCCTGGGGTGACAAAATATGTTATTTGTGACCTTTATTGCCCATGAAGGAAAAAAAAAAATCTCGACACTTCTTCGCACTCTTCCAGGCTAGGTAGAGACTGGGGGAAAAAAAAAAAAAAGTGATACACTCAGAACCTATTTCACACTGGCTGGTTACTGGTTTACCTCTAGTTTGGATGGATGTTGAGGCAAAACTCAAGACTATCAAGACTAAGTAAAAGAGCAATTCAACTTTCAAGAAATTAATAAGAAAGAGCAATTCAGGCATCATTGTTAGTACTTTTTTTCAGAACAGAAGGCATTCTGCAATCCCCAGCTACATGTGAACTGCTGACACACACCTAAAAAGTGGCTCCATTTACCTATGCAGGCACTGCAGGGACAGAACCAATCCCTCCTCTTCAAAGAGCTCGAGTTACCCAACAGAGCCATTCACATTCAAACATGCATAACGAAAACAACTCGATCTTGAAGCACTGTCATTACATTTCCAAACCAAAATGTAAAAGCTACACATCATCTGAAAATGCTGCTTTAAGAACATGCTGAATATAGCACCAAATTTTGTGAAGTTATGTTGCTGCAGGACACAATCACTTCAGACTAACATTAAATTTGGCCACTGCAAAAGAAAGGCAGATTACAAATAATCAAATCTTACCGCATGACCTTTTCAATCAGATGCTGAATAGCAACTATCTCTCTGGCACATCATTGGTATCATCAAGGCTACTCCATCAGATTCTTCCTACAGTCCAGTCTGACATTACATCAGCAAGTCAAATGAGGACACAGCCATTGCACTTTCTCCATTACTTCAGACTATCCAAAAGCGGAGCAACTTCTTAGGGCTTTTTTCTCTGCTCAGAGGAGGCCATCATATCACACTTAACTATCTGTAGTTCTTACAGCTCTGAGTGGTCCAGGACTAGGTTCTCTCAAAGATATTCCCTGTGGCCCATGCTGAGTAGGGTCTGGGTACTCTGCATGGGATTAATAGCATCTCACCCATTTGGTTTCATTTTAACAGTCATCATGCAATGGACTCTGGCTTCTTTAAGTCCCTTCTTGACATATTTTCTAGAATTAATTTCCAGAACTTGAGGCAGACAGTCCCATCTACATATACTCTGGCTTTGCCTCAGCCTGAATGCTACAAGTTGAGAAGTTTTGGTTGCACAGTTGTCAATGTGAAACCTATCACTTCAGGCAGCACTGCACCCTCATTCAGAGGCTATCCAGATAGCAGTGAAAACCAGTACCATAAGAACATACAGGCTCCCAAGCCCAGGCAGATACTTTTCAGCTTAATTGCTTTTCCTGTTCTACAGATTAGCCTGAAGTCGTTTGTCCCAGTCTGCATTCCTTCAACTGCTTGCTCACAGTAAGTACCTGCTTACTTAGCTGTCCCTGATCACGTAGGCAGCTTGCACAGCTCCCTGCCCACGCTCCCCCTCGCCTGGAAATAAAGCAGCTCCTTCAAGCTGATTTGGAGTAACATCACAGTGCCTCACTGCTGAAAGCAAACTCATACAGAAGGTCTGGGAGGCCACAAGACCATAGGAGGGGGAAAGAGCACTCAGGGTAAAAAGGCTAAACTGCCCTATAAAAACACTTTGCAAACTCCCAGGTCTTTTAACAAGTATTAGAGGCTTTAAGCAATGAGGAATCACATGCCTCAATAACCCTGGGGAGTTGTACCCTCATGCCTAAGGCTGAAGGCTGCAGCAGAGCCAGCAGGGGCAGGAAAGGCAGCTGTGCCCACCCAGACCCGGGGAAGAGGGGCCTGAACCGCCCAGGTGCAAACAGCCTCAGCAGCCCAGCTTGGCAGCTCCCGTCAGAAGCGATAGGATCGCCTCCCTCTACGTTACTCTATTATCTATTACAGTCCGTAATGGGGAATTCAGCTCTGTGTTTAGCAGAAAGGCTCGGCAGGCTGCTCTCTAGTGCTCCCAGAGTCTGGGCGAGGCGTAAAATACCAACTGCTACCCACCTCTGTGCCTGGTGAAACACCCAAGATAGGAAATCCCAGCATCTCTACCTCTGCACTTTAATCAAGTGGAGGGATAATCTATGTATATGCATACATATTTAAAAATAATTAAAAAAAATATCAGCCTCACATGGCCATTTTTGCCACAGAGCCTTCTGTAACCTAGACACAGGAATTAAACTCAGTTTCACTTCTTACTTGCTGTTAATGAACATTAAGTCCTGCTATTATTCAGATGTAGAAGCTTCATTTTTTATAGAACAGATCTTCATTCCACATCTCAGCACCCCAGTGGCCCCAGCAGCTACGTGAGGCAGACCAAAGCAGAGGGACACAAGCCTTTGGTACTGTTCACATACAGCACATCAGAGGTTTTATCAAGATAAACCACAACAGCTACAGCAAAACCCAATCTCGTGCCCATTTATCACTGTCTGCGTTTAAGTCTGTGGCAGCCTGTCAAGTATCTGGAAGCTCTTCCTGCCATCTGTTTCCTTCCTCTAAGGGTGCTGCAGTTTTCCATCACTTCTCTCTCACTAAAAAAAAAGTCTTTATTTCTACAAATCTTAATTAATCTTTAAATGAGCTTTGTATTCTTAACCTGCCTATGCAGATTATAACAACTGTCATTTGCTTGGATTGACAAAATTCACCTCCTTGCCAGTCTTGGTCCCACAATCACACCAACATCGATTCTCCCCACCCCTTGCTTTCTGAACTGGTAACATTAAAGCCAGCCAGTTAAAATGGCAAGAACATACCAAGCTGTTTCCAGAAAGCAGTGCCTTGCTGCTCCCACAAAATGCTGTCACACCAATTACCAAACCAATTAACAGCAACTAAGCAAGGAAGCAGATCTGTGGGAAGACCCAAGTTTCAGGGCTGGGGGGTACTTTTATTTTTTCCAAAAAACCCCCAAAGTTTACAACAGATTGTTAATGGTACCTTTTCTGCAGTGCTGAGGTTCCTCCAGATGAGCATCAGTCCCCTGTGTGTAAATATTGCCTTTTCTTTACTTCCTACAGCAGGCACCTAAGGATTTTACCATCTTGCTAAACAAGCAGCTCTAAATACTTAAGGCTATTTACTGTAAAACTCCAAAAGGATCCCTCAGTGTCCACAAACATCTACTTGTAGTTACAACAAAACCTAGTTTTTCCATAATGAAGAAGGTGTATTACATAATAAATTGTTCTTAGACAACAAACAATAACCCAGCACCCTAAATTATAATAGCCTTGAAGAAACAGTGAATTAAAAATGCAGGTCATTTAAATAAGTTATGTTCTGCAGCTGCTAGCTTTGATAACAAAAAATTTGATATGGATGGACTGGCTACTTAGCATTCATTCTCCATTTTGTTTTATACTGCAGTCTTCTTGAAATAAAAAAAAGAGTATGGGGCTTCCCACAGGAAAACACATTTTAAAGTTGAGGCTAAGTGACGTGTAATGGAATAGCAAGATTAAGAAAGCCACTGCAAGAAAGTCAGCAGAAACACTGTGGTGGTTATACACATTTGGAAGTAAAAACTAAATATCTGTTTACACTATATTTTGTCATAGGACCTATATCTAAGAGTTTTAATAACACTGTCTTTATATAATCTTAATGGAAAACACTGGGCCTATCTGACCTACATGTTTTAAATAACCTGCTGCTTCTGCTTTATGGAGAAGATGGTATTAAACTATTAAGCTAATAGTCAGAGCTGGCTACTGTTTGGGTTTTAATAAGATCTGGCCCCAGCTGATAAAGAATAGTGAGAAAGAGTTTTAAAAATGGGAGCTTCACATGAAAACCTGGTCATGGTAACACCAACTCAATTTCCCCTCTTAAAAAAAAAAAAAAAAAAAAAAAGCAAGCCATAAAACCAGCAGTAAGCTGATTTGCTCCGTCTATTAAAAAATATCAATGCACACCCGTGCTCTGGCAGGCTGTGGGAGCAGAGGCATTTACAGCATAAGGATATTGCTCAGAAGGGTGCACACTTAGCTCTTCACAAAGGGCTGTCTAACCTACATTCACCATATTGTGAATACTGAGGGATCTCCTCAGCATGAAGAACCTGCTTAAAGCAAATAGAAAAAACCCAGCCAGCAACAAAATTCAGCAGATATGCTTCCAGAAACTGCAGAAGTATTTGTAGAAACCAGAGTTGAAGTATTTGTAATTGTGCAGTTGTGCAAGAAAACTGGGAGGATAATGTGCTGACAGAAAAAAAAACCCAACAAACAAACAAACCAAACCATTCTTCAAATTAACTCCAAACTGCCAGGCACTGCTTGGCTCCCTCCTTCCACCCTCACAAGCTCCCTGCTATGAAAGGGCAGCTTCAGTGCAGCCATCCTCCTGTGCCCACCCACACAGCAGTACCAACAGTGCTTGTATCTCCAGGTCACCACTCCAGCATCACTTCTTTCCCATCAACAGAAAAGAGCAGTAACTCATCATCACCACGTCACGTACTGGGACACGCTGGACAAAGAGCACCGTTAGACTGGGAATGCCAGACAGGATGACCCCCAGAATTTGATCTGCAACCACAGGATTGGCTGAAGCTGATGCCTCTGCCTATTAGATGAAAAAGCTCTGTCTGTTCTGTCCACAAATTCCCTTCCACATTCTACCTGGTCTTTCTCCAAAGCTAACAAAATTCCAGACAGCAATGGGAAGCCCAAGATGCTTCCCAAGGGGCTTCGTTACATGGCAGCCCCTGAGTGCTGCATCTGAACAGGCTCAGGGAGGTGAGAGCTCAATCCTGCTCAATCCCAGGCTTCTCTGCCTACCCTGACTCCAGCACAGCCAACATCAGTAGTAAAAACATTCTGCAGTTTAATATATTGAGCCATCTTCTGGTTCTGATTACAGCACATGTAGTTCATGTTTTCAGGTTCTCCTCTACTCCTGAGCAGCAGAAGTCCTTTTAATCAAATGTTTCAGAATAGTCACCCAAAAAAATGGAAAACATCGAAAATGGAAAACATCATTTGAATATAAATTCAGTAACATAATTAATTTGCAGCATCCCACAAAAAAAGATGTTAAAAAAAAAACCAAAACACCTCCTCTCTAAAATAGCAAGCAAGTAGCATATCATTTCTAACTCCTTAAAGGTAGACTTGCTTTGGGTTCAGATGTTTGAGGTGAGCTATACTGCCTGCAAAACCCTAACCATTGCTTGCTGTCTGGATTTCCCTTGAGGAACATAATTAATATCAAGTTAAAACCCTACCTCCAGCATCAGGGAGATAATTGAAATCCAGGCAGTCCCAAGACTCTTCTCAAATGGAGGAGTTGCTAAGCCAAAATGTAAAGCTGCAGCGAGATGTTTGTATTAATTATACTAACCAACCATCAAGGGGCTCCTATCTGAGGGCACTTTTCCATGGTTAATTCATGGCAGCTTTTGAATGATGGTCCATAATACACTGTACATTCCTCAACAACATGAACAAGCTGTTACAGCTACTCCAGTCTTCTGCTATGAAAGTGTAGTGGTTGCTTCACTCCCCAAAGGAGCTAATCTCTCAAATATTATCTTTGTCAAATATGGGGGGGGGTAGGGGGGGTGCATTTCATAGTTTAGTTTCCAGCAAAGTACTGCCTTGTATCTCCCCTGAATTATCACCACCTACTGAAGATACCCATGGGCTAGCAGTCTGGTATTTCAGGAAAAAGTGTCTTTGAACTTGTTTTTCAAAAATACCTCAGTGTTCAACTGCTTTTTGCAATGCCTTCCTTACAAGGCTCAGGCCATTTTATGCTTCCCCTTAGAGGTTCTGCCCAGAAAAGTTTTTTTTACAATTTCTCTATATAAAACTACACAGTTACACCAATACAGTGGGCAAATTTGTCTCCCTTATATGAATAAATCTATTTAATTGACTAGCTAGAAAGTTAATCAATTAGCTTAACGGCTGACCTACTTAAAGATACGGATATTTATTTTCTACAAAATAACATGCAGTTCAGCATCACCACAAAAACAGCTGGGCAGTCCAGCTGAAGCAAGCTGAAGGCTAAGGGTATGCATGGGAGTGGAAGAACACTGGGCTCAACACGATGCAAAGAATTCCATTTTACACTGACACATTTACATGTAGGTTGCAGTCTTGGGGGTGAAAAGGCAGAAGGACAAAGGTTCTCTGTGAAATATTAAAAGATACCTGCTTAATACACACAGCTTTTCCCAACAGGAGCAACCCAGGTGATCAAAATCTCTCAGGATTTTTTCAAAGCTCTTCAGTTAGTGGTTTGGGGTTTAACAAGCAGAGAGGGGAGAGGAACCAAATGCTACAATTCCCTGTTCCATGGCCAAGCTTGCTTTGAAAATATCAAAAAGACAGCCATGTGAACTATTGTGAACCCACATTCACACTGCTGCATCTATACCTTTATGGGCAATCTATTCTGCAGCAAAGCTACAGCATCTGCATTCACCCTCAATGGCAGCTGGCAGTTCTCATAGCACACGCTGCTGAGAGCCTCTACTTGTGTCCAGGGATCAATTTACTGGACATCTTATTTTCTAACGCATTTTTTCCTATTTAACTAGAAGTATTTTAGGGACATACTGTATTAACAGCCGATTCACGTTATTCTAAACTGCTTGTTATGTGGAGGAAAGATGTGGGGCTTACACTGTTGAGTTTTGGTTGTAGAATAAACAGTGTTTAGCCTAACAGTTGTTGTTGGAAGAAACAGTGTTTCAGACACAGGCTACAGGTTCAGGTTCCACAACAATGCAAGCAGCACCAGCAGCTCAGCTACACCACCACCACCACCACCATTTCTCAGTCTGCTGTGTGGTTTCACACCTGTGCCACTGGATTAAGGCAGTGACTACACAGCAGAGAGCCCATTAAAGTCCTTTGATGAAAGGTTCTTGTGGCAGTGCCACACTACTCAAAAAGAACTATTTGTACTGGAAGCTGGAGCTCAAGCAATCCTAATAAGTCATTCCTTCAGCTATTAGTCAATCAACAGACTGGTACATTGATGAAGGCTGCACTGTCTACTTCTGAAATGTGCTTTCTGTCCATGCAGTCAATCTGAACATCATCATTCTAGCTCCTATCAGACTGTGTGCAACATCACTTCTAATTAACAAACCTGAAAAGCAGCAAATAATTCTGCGAGACAAGTGAACAAATGATGTCAGGCTTTATGACAAGGCGGCTGCGCCAGAGGCGATGCATCAAACAGCTGCGTGACATTCAAGTTTCTTCTGAAGAAGCATTCACCTGCTCTCTATTAATTTACTTATTTGATATTTAAGGACTGCCAGTGCTGAAAAATGTGTCATTCCAGTAGACAGATAGTTGTCCTGCCTCCGGGGAAACGCCGCCACTGGAATGGAAAGAGATTTAAGGCTTGTGTGCCGTCAGCCTGGGTCTGCCCTGAGCAGCTGTTCAGAAACCCCACACAACCATTCCTCAGGAAACCACAGACTCAACGACACAGCCAAAAGTTTCCAAAAAATGAAAAGCATCTCTCATCCCCCTAGTGAATGTGGGTAAACAGAGAAGAACAAACAAGGAGGGGAGGCAGAGGGAAGAGCTGGGAGCGAAGGCCAGCTTCTGTTGAACGTCTCTTGCAATTCAAGGCGGGAGGACACGAGAACTCTGCTTTGCAAGGTAAATTAGGACAATTCACTCATGGTTCTTGCAAATATGTACTTTGAAGGTAGTCCAGCACATTTCATTCAATAGCTAGTACACACAGAGGAAAATAAATAAATAAATTTGTATTTTTACTTGCTCCCAAGAGTATGTTTTCCTTCCAGTTATGCAAAAAGAAAATAAACTGTCATTTGGGCTGCCTTATTTTATTCATTTTTCCCAACTTTTCTCCTCACTTTTCACAGAGGTTTTTCCCAAGAGACACTCGCTCTTAGATGGCTTCAGTCACATACTTTCCTTTAGTTCTGGTCCCCTCAGTAAGTTTTAGGATCTTTTCATGAGATGCTGTTACACAATTTAGTTCCCAGAGTCATCTCAGCAGCAGCATTGTGTAAGGACAGCAGCAGTCCTTGGGATGGATTAATTTCACCCCCCACCAACAGCAATCTTAACACCCACAGTGCAAGATGAAAACGAAGAAGCAGAAAAACAAATGATATGGGGAAACCAATTACAGGGGAGTTCAGCTACTAATGCAGTAATTGGAGCCTCCTGCCATTTCATTTTGTGGAGAGGTTCAGTGATGGCAAATCTCCTCCCCATCCACAGAGCAGCCACTCCCTGCTGAATGAGAAGCACATGAGATAAGAAAGCGCAGAGCCCCACTATTGAGTTGCAGATTGTATGTTATTTGCTAATCCTTTCAGGCAAACTGACCACGTTGCTGCTTTTGAGGCCTGGATTTGTTTCCTGGCACATACCTATTCCCTAGCTTAGAGGTGTGAAGAAAGCTGGGTTTGATATCTTGAAAGCAGCATGCCAGTACTTCTCAGCCCTTCCCTGACCCCTCTATCTCAAAAGGAGGAGCATTGCTGGTTGGGTGCCATCACAACCAGCTGGCCCTCTCAGCACTCTTCACAACTGCCTAATATCTTTGTGTGACCTTCACAGCACTAACCAAGCACAGAGGGTCGGGCAAACAACTCAAGGAGAACACTAAAAATATCTCAAACTTGCATTCGGCACAAGGACTGTGGCCCTGCTGAGAGCACAAGTCACTGCTCACATTGTGTCACACCCCTGCTTTCCAGCTCAAGGGGATTTGTGCATCAACTAAGCTCAAGCTCTTTCACTGGGATTATTTGAAAATGGCAGTGAGGAAACACAGATTCTACAGCTGGGTTTTGTCCCATGACCCAGTCAGACTATTAGGAGGCGTCTCACTGATCCCAATCAGCAGTGGCGGAATTCACCGTTCAATAGCTTGCTTGTGCCAGGGCACCCCCACATCAAAGCTCTGCCATGGTGGGTCATCATCCTGTGATTTACTGAAGCCAGACTTCCTCTCACCAGTTTGTCAGAAGACTCAGCTGAGCAAAATACTTACCCAGTCCTTCCCTTGAAGAGATACTCTCCACAGATGTGGAAACCAAGACATGCAACCCTGATAGGGAATACCAGGAACTACAGGGAATAGTCTAGAAGTGGATTCAGCTACTTAATTCCCATCTGGTTACAATAAAATGCAATATTAAGGATGGATGAGAGCTAAAAGGATGTAAGAAAAACTAAATTATAAGTTCTTAGGCCAGACAGGGCTTCAGGGATTATAGGGTGAGCAAAACATTTTAAGATGGGAGAAGCTGACAAACGGGTATGAAATGCAGCGTGAAAACCAACGTGGCTGCTAGTGTGAGAGCTGCTCAGCAAGGGAAACCCTCTCACCACACACAGAAAATTTGGTCATGACAGAAAAAGCAGCTGTATTTTCCCCTCAGTTTTAAAGCAGCCACACACAAGAATGCCTGGGCATTTCCCAGGCACACCAAACTCTGATGCTCTTGTAACCTGCACCAAAGCCTCCTGGCTGGCCAGGGACCTGCAGGCCAGCAGACTGAAGGAACAGAAGCACAGGGAAGATGAAAACCCCCTTTTTCTCCTGTCTTCCCCAGCAGCTGGTGCTGTAGAAGGGGCTGAGGCAGCTGCTGTAGGACATAAATAAGCAACATCTGTTTGGCCATACGATCATTAGGTTCCAAAGGGTTCAACTCTGTCACCACCCAAAATTCATGGAGATGAAGCTGTCTGGCCCCAAGGCAACACCCTTGCTCTCCTTGCAGCAACACTGCTTCCACTCTTTGGGATGGGGGGTGAGGGTGAGAAAGAAAAAGGTTGTGTCCTTCTCCAGCATGAGAAAAGTTTATAAAGATTTTGTTTGCAAGACAAAGTCAATGGAAGCAAAAAGCTATTAGAAAGGCTACCAAAGTACCCTGGGTCTGCTGAAAGCCATCTCTCCATCCTGTTTGCTGTGTGAAGGTGCTCATGCAACCAATTTCAGACCAACAAATTCAAGCATGTTTTTGTGCATAGCAAGTCTTCAAATATAAGACACTTCCTTCTCCTCTCACTGCACAGCTGAAGCAGTTCCAAACTCCAGAGCAGCTTGCTGTTCCAGTGCATAGGCACAGCACACAATTGAGCCTTGCAGGCACAGCTGCCAGCTCCCCACTGAAGCTGAAGACTGGGGGTTCTGCTTGGCACCCTCCTCTTTTTGAGGGGCTGGTTGTGACCTTCCTTCGCCTGCCACCACCCTCCACAACACTCCTGTTTCTGTGGAAGCTGAGCTCTTGACCTGGGCACACAAAGGCAGTGGCTCTTTTTGGAAACAATCTCCTTGAGAGGAGTGGAGAGCAACCACAAATATCAGCTTCAAACAAAATGTAAGAGACAGCCTCAGCCTGGCCTTCCTGTCAGACACAGGCACAACAAAAGGAAGATTTTGAGGGAATCCTTTCAGACAGGGGTGAGACAGACTGCCCTGATAGGTACACAAATACTGCAGTGTATGCAGTCTACAGGAGCAGAACAGAGCCTCAAGTGGTTTTTAAATTGTGAACTTTAATCCTGCTGAAATCCTTCCCACCCTGCTGCAAGGACAGCTTATTTGCTGGTTTGTTAAAGGAACCAACACAGCCCTTTCCCAGCTTTGTCCTTCCCCTGGAGCTGGGATAGGGCAGAGGGAGGTGCTGCCACAGCACCCCCAACTCAGCCAGGGTCACTTACCATCCCAGATAGTTTGCATTCTGCATCTAATGCCAGGAATGCATTCCTCTCATCACAGAGTAGCCATGCAGCATTTAATGCAGACACAAACCACTCCTGAAAAAAAGTGGCTGAAAGAGAGGGATAAATTATTTACACAGGCAATGTATCTCTGTTCCCCATCAAGAGCAATCACTCCAATGCCCTCCGCTGATACCAACCCTTATCTGATAACCGAGCACCAGCTCTCTGGGGCAGGGACCAGGACTTTTCCTAAGGTCAGTTTTAATAGAAATATTAAACAACTGCAGTCTCACAGCGAACATGAAGCAAGCAACAGCACCAGCTGCTCCCACAGTGGTGCAAGAGGCACGGCCACAACAAGCTGTCCTGCATTAGCAAGAGGTGTTATTTCTGGTAGAAGCCTGGGCCCCTCGTTTCCTTTGACAAATGATGATAATAGTATTTGGCAACAGAATCGGGGCTAGAACAAAAACAAGACCAAGATGTTTATATGGAGAATTTATAGAATATTTTAGAGCCTCTGCAGAGACTGATTTCACTAAGGTGGGAGCATTCCCACTGTCACTGAGAAACACAGACCACTGAAGAGTCCCAGGAAAGCATATCCAAGGGCTCTGCAGGGGAAATGGGAGCCACATTGCAGGTTAACACCCAAGCAGTGCAACTCTCTCTGTTTCCTCACAAGCTACACTTAGTTGCAGTGAAAAAAATCTTAAAATACTGTACAAAGAATCACCCCTAGTTACCATAAGAAAAATCATTTTTCCCTGTGCCACCCCACTTCAAAGTGAACAGCAGCACACAGTCCACAGCTTCAGTTTAGACCACCACCCAGTAAGCAGCAACAGCACTGCCAGGTTCCTGTAAGAGAGCCCACAGGAAAAGAGCAGGTGCAATGCAGAGGATTTGGCTACAATTTTTCCATTTATTCCAGTGATGTCACCTCCATAAAGAGATCCCATTTATCTCATTGGGCTATATTTGGAACATCTTGTCTTATGAGAAGCCATAATCATAATGTAGAAGACCACAGAAGCCAAACAGGTGATTCCCCCAGGAAGAAGGCAAGCAAGCTGATATTGTACAGGTACTTTAAGGGAGATTTTGAAGTCATTGGTTCAAAGAAACATTTTCACTTGCTAAAACTGGTCAAGACAATCTATGTAATTTCTAAGAGTGGCTACACAGAACTATCCAAATTACTGTCTGGATACAATAAAGAAACCAAACCACAAGCTATAGCATAAGGCAGGGTTCTTACACAGCAAGCACAGCAGCTGGAGAAGAACATGGATGGTATTGTAGAAATCACCACATTCCATAAATACTCCCATCACTAGCATTTCACACTCCTTGCTGTGCTAGCATGCCAAAGAGAACACACAGGTCTGCAATAAACATCAGTGTGATTCATTTCTGGTGCTTTCTCTGGTTTGGGTGTGAAGAATCTGATCACATGAGAACAATCAAGCTTTACACACCTTTTTCCCCTGCCCCACTGAAGTTATCTGGTGCAAATTATTTTCCCAAGACTGGATTTTCAGTAAAGCCATGTCACCAAATCTGTTTATCTCTCATCAGGCATTCCACAGGTATTTGTCACAGCCAAATTCATGTCCTTAATTAAGTACAAATAACTTGTAATATCTTTTTGAAAGTTAAAGGAAACAGAATTCACTGCTCTAAGTGAATGGGCCAAGCATGCTCACCACCCTTTGTGAACAGACAGCTATCTTCAGAAAGGCATCAAGAATCCTGGGATACATTACTGTACTAAGTCCTGCTAGTCTGTAGGAAGCAAACAAGATAGTTAGATACCAAAACCTTATTCTTGCTAAAATATTACAAAGTTTATACTCTTTACAGTTTCACTGCTGATTGTGTCACTGTATTTGGAGGCATCAGGAACCATTCCAGCAACTAAGAACCTCCCAGGAGGCTGCCAATCAGACTGCTGCCAGCTGCTACTGGCCCCAGGCACCTGCACCCACCTGCATTTTGGGGGAGCCACAGTGAACTTCTTGTGGATAGACAAGGATGGGCTCTGAACTCTTCATATAGAGACTGGTCTCAGCAAGTGAAGAACAATACACTGCCATGGAAGCCACACAGACAATTTTATTGCTATTTTAAGAAGAATTCAGCAGTATTTCCTTACAGTTGGTTGACATCAACAGGATGCAGCTTTCTGCTGGCAAGCACAGGTTACCTCTAGCTGAGGGATATCTTCCAGAACACATTTCATGACATTTAATCACTCACATTTAGATTAATGTATTCTCTGTCCCTCATTGTTAAACTATTTCTCCATAGCTTCCTTCCTAAGAGTTCATTTTCCTCTTGAAAATCATCACAAGAAAATAAAATGCCCCCTGTGAACTAAAGGGTTAGTCAGTAATTAATCTATAGAACAGAAGACTTATGTGAAACCACCACTTTCTGAAAATAGATCTTTTCCTTTCACAATTTAACTAACTGGGCAGTAAAAAAAGTCTTTTTTTTTTTAGTAAACTACTACTGGAGTAGTTACAAACTGTATTAATGGTTATCAAGTGTACCTTTTTATGATAGTGAAAATCCTGTTCCACATTCCAGAATTAATGCTGTTATTAGACACTTGTTTGGCTTGAGACTTGAATGTGAAAATGTCAGCTTCCAAGTGGCTTTCTATTTGAGGTCTGGGTGACTAATTATGTATTCAGATGCTGCTTGATTTAATATCTACTCAATTCCCATTCTGTTTCTGTGGGAAAGAGACTCGAAAGACTTTGGAACAAAGTCTTCCTGACCATGAACCACAACTTTATAATGGAGTATTTTAAAAGGAAAATTAAATCTCACAATTGGACCAACATAAACTAATTTGTTTCTTGGCAAGAGGAAGTTTCTGCTAGCAACATGTGAAAATGGATATTGACAGCAAAAGCTGAACTACACCCTAATCCCCCCTCTTGCTTAGTACTAACAGTGCCACTGTGCAACTTCAGCATTGAGTTCTGAGAAAATGCATAGAAAGAGCAGCAACTGAAAACCAGCTTCCCTTTACTGAAATATTACAGATTTCAGATCCAACAGAATATTGAGAGGGAGGTAGGGAAGAGCTAAGTTTATGTAGAACTTGAAAATTAACTTGAGTTTACATCAAACTAAATGGACTGAACATTCCTTTTACATGCCTGGGAAGCCTCCAAAGTAAACCCACCGATTTTGTTTGTGTCACGCAGTTTGATAACAACTACACTGGGCCCTGCATGAGCAACGTGAACCTTGGTCTCCCATTCCAGGTCTGGTTTTCAAACATGTAACAGACTCCAGAAACTAATTTTTGTGTGTTCAACAAGTATCTGAAGTTAAAAGCAGAAACCAATTACATCTATGTGGGTGTGCAAATACAGCAAATACACTTTTTTGCAGAGACTTGTCTGCAGTGTAACTGGAACACGCCTGTTACTGCCTTCTTCACTGCACATAGGAAGCTTAATACACTACAGTAATTACATGGGTAAGGCAGAATAAACAAACAATACTTAAAAAACCCTGTTACTGCTAAATTAACCTGTTTAACCCTTACTTCTTCCACTCCCCAAGAAGTTATATGGAACTCCTCAATCTCCCTTTCTGCCTCTGTTTAAGATGTTGATGGTTTTGAACATCTACCGTTGGGTGGATGTAGGGAATGAGAAGTCAAAACAATTTGTGTAGTCTTAATTATACAGTAACAGATTTACATTTTGCTTCCACAAAGACCAAATTACAGCATTTCCCTCCAGACTAACGATCCAGGATGTCAGAGCTGGCACCCATGTTCTCTATGGGCTGTCTTTATCTCTAAAAATGGCACCAGCAAGTAAGGGAGTGGCACCAGGGCACACCCTCAAAGGGTGACTTCATAAGGCCACATCTCACGTGCAGCACACCACAGCCATTGTCTTCATCCAGGAAAAGGCAGGTTTAGTGTTGAGTTTTAAACCTGTACTCCTACTTACGGATTTTTTAGAACACATGTGAACCAACTGAGCCAGCTGTGCTTTTAAAGCCACATGAACTTCAATGAATCTGCAGTTGAACTTGTCTTTTTTGAGCACAGACTGGCCTGCATGATGTGTAACACTCCAGACAGTTGAAGTCATTGACTATTCTGTTTCGTCTCTTCCAATCAAAAAAAAAAAAAAAAAAAAAAAAAATTAAAAAGAAGAGAGTAAAAACCTTCCAATCCATATACATTTTTTTCTTCTTTTGGGAACCCAGGAGCAAGTTCTTGCTCAAAGCAAGTACATCCTGTCACCTTTAATTCTTCCATTTTCATCAGAAGATTCATTTGAATTGTTTCCTATTCTGTTCAAACCCTGGAAGTCCCGAAGTCTTCCTCCCCACCTCATCCTACCCCCCAGACCCTGTGAAGACCACAGCAGCATTCGTTTCAGCCAGACACTCATGTCATCCCTTGGCACACTTTCCCAGTCAGCTGTGCAGTGCTGCTTCCTCTTACAAGAATGAGGAAACACTGCCAATCTCTTTTTCTCCTCTCATTTTTACTCACTATTTCACAATTAAGCACAACTCTCATGACATTTAAAAATAAAAACAGCCAACCATCAATCTTATCTTCCTCCCATCTGCTATGCGCTTGATATATTTACACATACATTTAAATTATGAGGTTTGTATGTGCACGAAGTGATATTTGGGGCACTACTGGTATTTTCACAAAATGCAGGTGTACTCAAAGTGATTGCTCAAAGTAATTACCAGTTAAACAGAGATTCATTTTTACCAGTTATTCAGAAACACCAAGCAGCACAGTTTAAATAGAAAACATCCTGCTACTCAGAAAACATGATTAAAAATGTATGCTAGTGAAAAGGATCTAATACCTTATTACAAATTGGAAGCAACAGAAACAGTAAACTCTGCAGAATGCCCTTTTTTAAAGAGACTTTTGGATATAACAGTTGATCTGGGAGAAAATGCAGGTATCAGAAAAGAAAGATGAGATAGGAATTTTAACTGTGACAGAGAAGATTCAGCAAGAAGTTAAAAATAAATCCTTTGTCAATTGAGAGAAAATTGATTTAACAACTCTGGCATCTGATACCAGTTCAAGGCTATTTGGATACTACAGGATCCTCCTTTTTGTCTTAACTCTTCTGTGTTAGAGACCACACAAACATTCTCCTGCTAGAAGCATTTGTTTTTTAAAGCTATTATTAACCATGAAGATCTAAAGCAGATCTGTTCTCAGCTACATTCATAGCCCAGATGTGGATATTGTGAAGACTCTGCATGAAGAATCAAAGCCAAGATTCCAGAGTCCCATACAAGAGGGCCCAGAGGAGATGAAAAGAAGGCTGTCTTCAGCATTTCCATCCTACAAGCTATTTAGGGGACTATGACTTCATACTTGTTTGTTCTCAAGTAGCACAGATGTGCTCTATCAATTCATAGAGTTGGAAAATGATGTCTAGAGCAAGCATGAAGTGAAAAAAAAAAAAAAATTCAGTTTTGCACCCAAAGTTTCAGCAGTAGAAAGACAGAACTAATATTGGGGCAGAATATTTATTTACATAAACACATTATATTTTGTCTGACCATCGTGTCTGAAGAGATTCTGAAGCCAAAAACAACAAAATCTATAGCTGGAAAAACAATTTGTCCATGTTCTCAGCTCATTTAAATTGCAGGAACAAATGCTGGGTTTGGAGCAAGCCTCTCTTTTGACATGTATGCTACCAGCAAAATATTCATGTTGTTGAGGGTTTTTTGGTTTTATTTTAAATCAAATACTGTCACTTTCAAACTAAGCATCCTGTCTTCAGAAGTCAGAAAGATAAAAACTGAAACAAAATCCAAGCATCCTTTGTGAAGAGTGAAGATTCTAGGAGGTCCAGAAAATGGACTTGCTGTGCCGTAACAACTTCTTAGAACACCAGAGAGGTGTGGTAAATTTCCTTTTTATGTTGCTGCAAGTGTGCAATACTTTCTGCCAATTATGTTTATAGGCAAATACTTTATAAACGAACCAATCAGTTTCCCCTTCCAATGATTTTTCCTTTACCTACCACATTTCCTCCTCCCTTGCACACATGAAAGTTACATTTACACCAGGTGGAAAACATAAAACATGTAAGCACAAAGATCAAAATGTGTGATGAATTCAAAAACTTGCATTGGAATGTCCCTGACCACCAGGATGCTGCCCCAGAGGCTACCCTGGTTCTCCAAGTGTACAGAACACCACACTACATCACATAGTCACAAACAGAACTGCCAGAGTTTAAGGGATACATTCTCAATCCACTCTCCATACTCCAGTGGGTGGTACTAATCAGCAAGGGAGGTTCCCTAATTTGGGATTTCTCATTTCCTTTTCTCATTTCTCTTTCCTCCCCCACTCTCCCACTTCCATTCAAATGAGGTTAGCTAAGAAAAACCCTATTCATAGGAATTAAGAGCTAAATGTCCAATCTAGCAATGAACAAGAAGACTCAGTCAGTGTCTGTGCCATAAACCTGCTCTGGAGGTTTATAAACAGGCGCTGTATTTTTAAATTTGAATGAGAAGTGTCTGTGCTATTAGAGAAGCCTGTACCAGTAAGACCAACTCAAAAACTGCAAGACCTGTGTTTTGCATTACCTTAGCTGAAATAAAGCCACACTGTTGATTTGAAAGAAGAAATTAAGATCCATAGATTAAAATAAATCCCACTCCTGGACTAAATCCCTACATTTTTAGTTAATTCTCTGGTGTAGTTGTCTCAGGAATTAGAAGAGCTGGGGGTTTTCAAGC
The DNA here is from genome assembly GCA_024611195.1 of Ceyx melanurus. Lineage (NCBI taxonomy): Eukaryota > Metazoa > Chordata > Aves > Coraciiformes > Alcedinidae > Ceyx > Ceyx melanurus. The sequence continues at coordinate 26,462 of JANHGL010007056.1, forward strand.
TGTTACTCTGATGTCACTGTGAACAAACTCCAGTGGCTATTTTTGTTCCAAGGCAAGTGCAGCCATATATACAGTGTTAAGTATGAGGACACTCAGCAGTCTTGAAGTCAAAGTATTAATTAAAGACCAAGTTAACTATTAACTTATGTAACTAACAGGTTGCTGGGATCCTCCATGTTTTGCACTGTCTCGGTCCACAGTTTTTTCCTGCCCATGACAGCAAACAATCCAGCAGACCTGTTAAGGCACCACACCAGCCACTGCCACGGCCTGACCTCCAGGAGCTGTTCATCCTTCCAGTGAAGCTTTAGGACAGCTCAGCTCGTTTCCAGTCCCTTTCCAGCAGGTGCTGCCAGGTCACACCACCTCTGGTTTTATGACCCATTACCAATGTACAGTGTGAGACACTCGAAGGTCACACAACCTGTTCACAGCCTAACTGTGCAGGTCACAGGAGCTGGAGACAAACCAAAGATGTGGCAGCTGAAGGAGTCACTGCTTCAACACCAAAAAGACCACTAAACGTGCAGCACAGGAGAGCAGCCCTAAGATATTTCAAATGTCCTTTAATAAAAATACTGTCTGCCAGTCAGGCAGTTGCACAGAAGCAGAAGCAAACAAGCAAAGTCTACAGCTGTTTTCTTCAGATATAGTGGACATGTCTAATTGAAGTGGCCTGGAGTGCAAATCAAGATTGCACACTACAAGCTGCTAGACAGCTGTTGCCAAAGGATCTGTTAATTCTGCTGAGTCTTCTTAAACAGAAAATATCTCACCCTCTACAAAAACAAAAATAATCTAGCAGTAGTTAATGTAATTAAATTTAATTCAATAAAAATATTGCCCAAACTTTAAGGCTCCATAATGTACATTTTACCATTATGAGAAGACTGGTCAATCAACTCCACGAACAGATACTGACACATTAACTTGTTTATATTAAGGGCCCATCACTTTAATCCAGATAGTTGAAATTTCAATTTGCACATACATTTTATCTTTTGGTTGGTTTTTTCTTTCAATGCTAAATAGAGACCAGCATCTCATTTCTTGCAAATTAAAAAAAAAGAACTAGCTGCACATAATCAGCACAACTTCTCTCTAGATGAGAATGATGCAGTTGGTAATTCATTGTGCTCTATTTCTGGTCCTACAGCTGCTAAAAGCCTCTACTTCCAAAAGGAAGCATCTCAAAGTAGACAGCAGTGAACCCAACTTGCCCTATGCAAATGTCTCCAACTTTAAAGGAAAATTAGTTCCCTTGGTGCTCAGCTCCTTCTTGTAGTGCAAATAAGGGTGAAAAGAGAGGAAAGCCAATGTGCTCAGAGTCCCCCTCTCTGTTATTTCAGGAAGCTGTTTGAGAAAATAGCTGCTCGGGCTCTTGGTGTCAGCATAGCCTGAATCACCCCAGCCTCCGGCACAGGGCTTCTCCTGGCCAAAGCCCCAGCTGCTCCCACGCACATTTCCAAGCTCCTTCTGCTGAGCCTCATGACCATTCCTGGAAACTATTCTTTGTGCAATCCAAAGCACGGCTCCAAGCACATCTCTCCAGTCAGAACAGCACATGCCTAGCAGTGTTCTAAACCACTCTGCACAGTACCAGGGAATCCATGAAGCTCTAAGGCACTTCATAAACAAGAAGACACACTGCATACCAGATAGGGATTTAACAGCATATGAGAACTAGGAATTTCAAATTTATACAGGGCAACACTGACTTAATTAAAGCGAGCAGAACACGTTCTTGCATTTTAAATGCTTACAGTTACTTACCCTACTTGTTTTAGTTTTAAAATGTCAAGAGCACAGGCACAAAAATGGGCACTAACCACATAAATAAGCAAAGCACCATGTTTCTGCTTTTCTTCTCTTAGTACAATTTATGCAAATTACACCTGCAACTTCTTTCTTCTGTTTTTCCACATCTTCTAGACAGCAGAGGACAAACATGCTTAAAGCAACACAGGAGAAAGTACCTGAAAGACTGAACACACTGGCAGGGCACCCTTAAGTCTGATGCAATTTCAGCTCTTAACACTTTCACAGACTTCTGGCTACAGGAGGCAGCAGACACAGGAGGGAATCTATCTTCAGTTACTCACTGTTATTTTATTTTATATTGCTCTCTTTTCTAAGCAAGTGGACTAAACAAAAATTAACACAGATTCACCACAGATGGCAGTTTGGCATCCTCCAGCCAACCTCACACCTGTAACTTCCATGACCCCTGCTGCAGCTGTGCTTTTTGTCTCCTCCCAGCTCAGACAAAAGTGTTAAGTGACCTGCTACCACAGTCTATTTCATTAATTAAATAAGCCAGTAGGAAACCAGGATCAAGTCTACACTCCCAGCTTCTCTCCCACCAATGCAGCTCTGTTCCACAGCAAGAGGTAATCTTCAGGCAGCTGGGTCAAGATCATTTACCATGGGGGCAGGAAGGGCTGGGTTATTGTTAAATGTCAATCTGACAGGGGGGTGGAAAAAAAACAAGCATACCAAATTCACTATTTGAAGAGAATGTGACTGTCACCCATACCAGCATGAACCACAGCTCTGTCCTAAACAGGGTGTCATGAGCTCTGCAAGGACAGAAGTGGATCTCCTCACTGTAGTTTTATTTAGCCTCTTGCAGCTAACCACAGCAAAATGGGAGTCACCAGCTCACTCCACATGTTGCTTATTCCTGGCCATGCCATTTCATTCCAGGCCATAGCTTGGCACAGCTGCTTCCATGAGCACCATAAGCTTCACCTGTTGTAGAAGGCAGGATGTTTTCCTGTCTGCTCCAAGATGGCAAGATGATTCCTCCCATCTGGGATCTTTATGCAAAATCCACAGATGACAGATACCACCAAATCAAATATCTCCATTTCCTTCAGGACTCAAGTCAAGGAATGTAATCCAAGCAAGACTTCTTGTGGGTACTAGTTTGGTTAAAAACAGTATACATATAATTTTATTTAAAAAAAAAATAATTGCAGCCAAAACATTTTGCAATGTATCTGTGACCCCACAGACTGCCCAGGCCCAGGCCTCTCTGCTGCGTCCAGCACAAAGCTTGTGGAGACCAAGCCCTGATCAGTCCTCCAAAGATAATCAGATTAGATTATCTAATGGTCCTTCTAGTCCTTAAAAAGAAAATTAGCTATGAATCACACCAATGCTTTGAAACTGGTACAGACTGAGACCAGCCACTGCAAGACGAAACTCAAAACAAAGCCAAGTTTTCCTCTTGTGGTCAGAAGCACATGGCTGTAGCTGGATTTCAGGCAAAAACAAGGTGCAGCAGATGACCAAGGAAGAGGGGTGAAGTCAGACATTCTGCTTTCTGTCTGTAGGACACAGAAGCATTCAGTTGGCTAAGAAACAGAAAGGTAGTGAGCCAAGGAGCCCAAGGAGTTTCCTGGCCTGATGCCTTCAATATGTAAGCCCTAAAATGCCACTCTTCATTCACTCCTACATATCAGAGCACAGTTCTCACCAACTGGGTAGAATTTGCCTTCTTTGCTTTTTGAACAGGTAACTGGAGTGAATAACTTTTTCATTTGACCCTAGTACATAAAAAATACATGAATTATAGAATCCCAGAGTAATTCTGGTTGGAAGAGACTTTTAAGACTATTGAGCCCAACTGTTAACCTAACAATGCTAAGTCCACCACTAAACCACATCCCTAAGCACCATGTCTACATGTCTTAAATACCTCCAGGAATGGCAACTCCACCACATCCCTGGGCAGCCTAGTCCAGTGCTTGACAACTCCTTCAGTGGAATTTTTTACTAATATTCAATTTAAACTTCCCCAGAGGAACTCAAGGCCATTTTTCTTGCCCTATTGCTTGCTACATGGGAGAACAGACCAACCCCCACCTTGCTACAAGCTCCCTTCAGATAGTTGTAGAGAGAGCCAAGGTCTCTCCTCAGCCTCCCAGGCTAAAAACCCCCAGTTCCCTCAGTCACTCCTCACAAGACTTGTTCTGTAGACCCCTCACCAGCTTTGTTTCCCTTCTTTGGACACACTCCAGCACCTCAATGTCCTTCTTGTAGAAAGGGGCCCAAAACCGAGGCAGCCTCACCAGTGAGAAGTACAGAGGAACAATCACTTTCCTAGTCCTGCTGGCCACACTGTTTCTGGTCTTCTTGGCCACCTGAGCACACTGCTGGCTCATACTCAGCCAGCTGTCAACCAGAACCCCCAGGTGCTTTTCTGACAGGCACCATTCCAAGCCTGTAGCATTGCCTGCCTGAGGTTGTTGTGACTCAAGGACCCAGCACTTAACTTATGTTTTACTCCATACCAGTGGCCTTGGCCCATGGACCCAGTCTGTTCAGATCCCTCTGCTGAACCTCCCTAAACTCAAGCTGATCAACACATCCACCTAACTCTGTATCATCTGCAGACTTACTGAAGGTGCCCTCAATCCCTTCACCCAGGTCATTGATAAAGCCATTAATCAGAACAGGCCCCAGTACCCTAGGGAACACCACTTGTGACTGGCCACCAACTGGATTTAGCTCCATTCACCAGCACTCTCTGGGCCCAGCCATCCAGGCAGTTTTTTTATCCAGTGAAGCATCTGCCCATCCAAGCCATGAGCAGCCAGTTTCTCCAGGAGAATGCTGTGAGAAATAGTGTCAAAAGCTTTACTGAAGTCCAGGTAGACAACATCCACAGCCTTTCTTTCATCCACTAAACAGGTCATCGTGTCATAGAAGAAAAGCAGGTTAGGCAGGACCTGCCTTTCATAAACCCATGCTGGCTGGGCTTGATCACCTGATTGTCCTGTATGTCCCATGTGATGGCACTCAAGATCATCTCCTCCGTAATATTCCCCTCACCAAGTTCAGACTGACATGTCTGTAGTTCCCTGGATCCTCCTTCTGGCCCTTCCTGTAGATGGGCACCACATGTGCTGACCTCCAGTCAACTGGGACCTCCCTGCTTAGGCTGCTGCTAACTGATGGGAAATGGATTGGTGAGAACTTCTGCCAGATCCCATCTGGCCAGAAAGACTTGTGCCTAAGTGGAGCAGCAGGTCACACATCACTTCTTGGATTATGGTTAGTTCATTCTGCTCCTCATCCCTGTCTTCCAGCTCAGGTGGATGGGCACTCAGAGGACAACTGGACAACTTAAAGGCTGAGGCAAAGAAGGCAGTCAGTACCTCAGCCTTGGGCCCTAAATTTCTTCCCACATCCAGTAGAGGATGGAGACTCTCCTTAGTACTCCTTTTGCTGTTTAAGTCATTACAGAAACATTTTTGTCTTTTATGGCAGCAGGCAGATTAAGTTCTAGTTGGGTTTATGTACCAGATGGCTATTAATATGAATAACCCAAGACTATTTGACCTGTCCATACTATGGTGGCTCACAGATATTTACCTCATACAAGGCCACTGCTGCTTAGTGCTCCCAGACAAAGCTTCCCAAACAGATTTCACTGATGCTATATTGAGAATGTATCCATCCAACCTAGGATGTTCCTCACATTCCTGCCAAAGCAACTCTATTCCTCCTCTTCCTTCAGCATATCTGAGTCTAAAAAGAGCCTTATAAAAATATTAAGATATAATGAAAGCCTTTTTAAACTAGTGAGATGGCTCTGACAACTCTTCCCACAAAGCAAACTGCAGATCTTTCTTAAATATTTAAAAAAGAGCTGCAGCTCTACCTACATAATTGAAATCTAAAGTTAACAGAAAACAAAAGAGGTAAATTATTACAAGTGAAGCATTCATTGCCACATGGAGCAGTCTTTGTCCAAATATACATGATGTTAAGATTTCTTGAATGCAGCCATTAAAGCCTGAACTAATACAGCCAGGGAAGTGGAGCTTTAGAAACAAGGCTTTCAGGATTGTCTAGTTTGACATCTTTACATGGCAGAAACAAGTCTGTCTGCCTCAGTCCTTCCTATACAACCACTAAGAAAGGTCTGTATGTGTTTTAAGGAGAGCGCCTGACATTTTTAGGGATCAAGAAAGAGTACCCAAACCGTAGCTAGGCCTAACCCTACCCAAACTATCGAGAATACTGCATCTTGTTCATCTTTTCTGTATTACTGGTCCTCTTGCAAAACCAGGCTATTCTTCAATGTTACATATTTGAGTCATCCAACTTAATACAAATATGTTGAAAATGATGAAGGGAACATGTCGTGCCACAGAAAGAAAAAGCACAGAAACCCACAGGAGCTGAAAACAAAAAACCACAGGTAGTCCTAGTTCCAACAAAAACAAGCACTGCCTCTACAAGCAGAGCTAACTGGACCAGACAGGGAAATCTTGACAGACCCATGAAGCAGCAGAGAACAACAGCTACACCTCACTGCTTACTAAAAACAAAACCACAAATACCACAAACCAAACCAACCAATCAACCAAACAAAAAACACCAAACAAACAAACAAAAATCACCAGAGGTGAGTGGTGTAAAAATCTAACTGCCCCCAAGATCCTGTGAACAGCCATCCAATGGTTCAGCCCCACTAATATTTGGGAATAGTTCTGGGCATGCAAATCAGTGAATCTAGGATCCTAAATAGCATTACTGAAGAAATTAGGTGGCAGGAATTCCAGCCCATCTATTTTGCAAGCATTACATGGCATCTCACACTGTATCTCCAAAACAACAGGTAATGAAGCAACTTGCAGAAGCTTTGTCACTGTAATATCAGAAGACATTTGCATTGCTAGAAGTAGGTCATAGAAAACAGATGCACCTGGCAATGTTTGACATCCAAGTCTTGTGGTCAAACTACCACTTCACACCTCCATCCCAGGGGACATTCAAACCTCTACAATCCAGGATTATTCTTGGAAGTCTTTATTTTATTCTCCCTTTAACTAGAAATCATTGTGCAAGAGCAGCAATTTCAATAATTGCAGAGTACTTGGGAAAAAAAAATAGAAAAAAATTCAAGTTATATGTGGAAATTATAAATTCTGTGCATCTACATACTTAAACTACTGTTTAGGGCAAAATACATCATTTCAAGAAAGAGCTAAAGGAAGACACTCAGATTTATCTTGTGTCCCTTCGACCTTTTCTCTTTGTAACTGTTGGAAGCAGTGAATCAAAGGTAAAATGAACTGACTTGCCCCAGTTTGTTTCCATGCAACTTAAAGCTGCATCATTAATGTTTAATATTTACTCCCATTGGTCATGAGAAGCTTTTTACATGCTGAATGTGTTTCATCTAAGCCTTTTCTCTTAAAAAAGGTGAAAGAATAAAGCTATTCATACATCCTTCAGTTCCTGGGTGAACCTAAAGAGGGTTAGTTTTGAGTCCAGCTTCCCTTGTTTGGTAAAAATCACACGCGACAATAACTCTGATCCAAAATAGGATTAACTTGAAGTAAACAGACGTTAAGCATTAACATAAAAACATGTTGCTTTATACACAATGATCATGACCTCAAAAATTAAGATCTAGAGGTGTTGAGATTCTGACCATTTTCAACAGTCACAATAGTATGTTAAGAGATTGGGAGCTTTGGGAAGGATACTGAATAGTTCTACATTTTACCCTGACCATACTTTAGCCTTCATTAACCAACCTCTTCACAGAGCACAGGACAGACTTCTCGTCACTCTGACTCTAAAATCCTTTGGCAATATTCATAATGGGCAGATGGGTGGTTGTGTACACTTCTGAAAGCATTAGCCTTTTTCCTGGGAGAGAACCCACTAGCTCTAACACAAAGCTTTAACAAGAAAGCTTTATTCTAACAAGTACATTTATTTTAAAATACTCACATCTCAACTTTAAGCTCCATTACACTGTGCATAAAGTCACCCTACAGTGACATCTCAATCACTTTCTTCACTATCTCTATAGATGCTCACAGGAGGTTCAGCACTTCCAGCTCTGTGGGGAACACAGACCAAGCTTTTCCTCCCTGTCCTAATTTTGGAAGCCATGTTAAATTACTACGGTTGCCAACAAAGAAAATACATAGTGAAGAACAAAGAGTCTCTGCAAACAGGCAGTCAATTCAGAGAGAATAGCTGAAATCCTTGTTAAAATGCAGCTTGAGAAACATGAAGTTTGTAACTCCTACGAAGGCCAGCCCCAAGCTTACAATGAAAAATTAAAATCTGTTAGTCTAAATCAATTATCCATCCTGAATACACACGGTGCATTTGAACCACATGGGCTAGAAAGGGCTTTGCATCGCAGTACACACTCAGTGACTGTGCTCATTTCCCCAGCAGCAAGCTAAATTTCAGCTTAATGGCTCAAACATTCCCTTGACTATATCATGACCAAGGCTCCTGCCTCTACAGCAGCTGCAGAAGAGCTACCTGTGAACTCTTTACCTTTGAGCCAAAGTGACTAACGCTCAAACTGAGCTGCTGTTCTCCATCCCAGATAACCTAGATTTAACATGAACACACATTCACAACAGCATCGAAAGGAAATGAGCTCTATTGGACTCCAGAGATTTTGCAAACTAGCAGAAAATGAAGCATTAAAAACAGGGATAATCCATCACAATATGCACTTTCATTATTTACTAAATGCTATAAATAAATTAAAACCATAGTACAATATTCCAGACTTGCATCACTATATTGTGTAACTGTAATAAACTATTATTCTAAGATCTCATTTAGCACTCCGCTTAGTACCTGTTTGCAAGTAAGGGAGATTCTACAAAAGTACACAGATGAAAATTATTTCTTAGTAATATGTGTCACTATATTCTTGAATGACAGTTACCTGTCCTGCTTCTCAAACTGTTTATCTAGCTGTATCTCAAATTATTCAAATACACATTATTCTCTTGATGCAACTGGCTTGATCCAATGCTTTTTTATCACTGTAATTTTTTTACTATGATTTGCATACATAAACAGTAAATAGAAAAGATAAACTGGACAGATTTTTTTGAAAAAAAAACCAACAAATTCCCTCATTTCTGCATGAATATGTACCTGATGTCCACTAAATATTCCCAGCACAACACATGCAGCTCCTCCTTGTATTCCATCCATTTCTTACTGTTCACACACTTCCTTCCTCGGCCCCCTCCAGTATCCCTACATACTAAATAGGAGGCTGCTCTTGGGGTGGGAATGTCAAGGGTACCCTTGAGCTATTGCCATCTGCCTAGGTCCAATTGCTCTGCTTCAAGAACTTCTCAGACAGAGACCACAGTTCTGCTCTCCTTCCCCACTGCCATCACATCATGGAAGTTTTAATTGGAAAGTGACCCTAAACAGTTTCATTTTCATCCACCTGACCATGACTGACACCATGCAACTGACCACCTTTCACTCAGCACTGCCATTCTGCAAACCAGGCTTTCTGTATCACCTGCAAGCCTACAATCTACAAGCCAAGCTTAAACTCTCTCCATCTTCTTCCCAGCTTAACTGTGCAAGACAAACACATTCAGTAGGTGTGTCTGGGCCTAAGTGAGAGCAGAGTTTGGCCCTGCAATGACAGGACATTAACCATGCTATTTATCATACACAGCAGGACAAACATAAGCTCTGCTTCAAAATGTCACAGTGGCAACAGCGACACTGTTACTCTGGGGAGAGAGTGGACCTAGTTCCTAGACTTGTGTGTCACTCTGGGGTAGGCTGAGGTGACTCCGGAATAAACGCCCTGGTGCATTCTTCAGTGTTTACATTCGGCAGCTCACCTTTGCAGGGGAAAAAAAAGACGACACCCTCCACCCTGCCTCCAGCTCCGTTGTGCAGAATGACTGGTTTAGACCTCGAGGTCCAGGAGGAGACACAGGGCGACAGGGCCAGAACCGCAGCCACGGCTACAGTGGCCACTGCGAGAACCGCAGCCACGGCCGCCGCCTCCTCGTCATCAAGCAGCCGCCCAGGGCCGCAGCGAACCGCGGCTCCCTCACGCACAGCTCTGAAGCCGAGTCCCAGGCAGCTCCGTGCTATTAGTTACTATAGAAACCAGTCCCTCGGCACAGGCGCTCGCAGCAGGAAATCATGCAGATTGCAATTTTACATAGTAATAAATGCTGCAGGAGAGGAGCATTTCACAACAATTGCAGGGGCTGGTTGTACAAACCCAGACCTCTCCCAGCACGCTGCAGATAACCTGCTCTCCTCCCCTCACACGCTACTGCCATTGCTGTCCGTTTCGAGGTGGTAGCCACATAGCCTGTGTGGGGAAGGCTGCTGCAAAGGCTGCATCATTTTTCAATGGCTTTGTTATATTAGAAAAACACAATCATTTCTACGTGCTAGAAGCCCATGTGAAAACACCAATAAAAGCAAAAACTACAAAGCAGTAGAAAGATTTAAGCATATAAAAGTAGAAGTACAGAGTCCAAACATTTTACAGGAAGGACTGTCAGGTCACAACCAGAGCTCCTTTAGAAGCAGCCCATCCATCTTCCTTTCCTTCTCCACCCTGACCAAAAAAGCAACTCGAATCTAGGGCAGGTCATAGATTAATTTGTAGGAAAGAACTCTTCAGAAAGCACAAAGAAAACAGGAGGACTCCGAGCCCTGAAGTGAAGTAATTATCACAACAGTGAAGTAATTATCACTATTTTAACTTTTCAGAAGTAGTTGTACAGGTTGAACATCATCAGGTGTGGGGGTGGAAGAGGAAGACACAGCACAATGCACTTCTTGTCCTAGATTGATGCTAATTTTGTAGTGAAGTTCAAGAGGCAGCAGAAACTCTTCCCCACTCTCCAAATGACCCCACAAATAAAAACATTCCAAGTTTTTATACCTCAACCACAGAAGAAAAGAGCAAGGAACTGCTTCACTGAACAAAACCAGCATGTAGGGGAGGAGGGAAAGAACAGCTTGCACAGCAACAGGGACAAACATTTGTGCTGGCAACACCCAACAAAATCATCGAGCTAACAGAAGGACAAGAAAATGAAGGAAGCTGGTCTATTTTTAAGCAAGACCTCATTATTACCACGAACATGCACTGCCTCCCTGAAGCAGAAGCTATAAACAAGAGATGGATCCTACCACCCAGCAGATCACCTGGCAGTCAGAAGGGCAGCTTGCACAGACTGGTGGAGGGAAGGCACACAACCTACTGCCCCAACACCTCCCAAACACCCTTCCAGGAGGCAGACTGCATTATGGAGAGCACAAATGCCTATTAGACAATGCAAATGTCACTAGTGCTTTTGTTACAGACCTTTGTTAATTACTAGGCAGAGCTCTGTTCTGGACACTACACTCAAGGTTAGTCTGCTGGAGCTTCTCATTTCACTTTTTGTATACCTCTTCTGGCATCAGAAAGAAACAGAATTTCTGTCTGGCCACAGTAGGAATAGACTGAGACAGTTAGAAAAGATATTCCAGTCAAAGCACACATTTTTATGCCCCAGCCTTTGCACAAATTGCCTTGATGATATAAAATAACTCCTGCAAGTGGTTCAAGGACCGACAGACTGGGGGGCAGTGAGGTTGAGGGAACTGACTGGACTCTGGTCAGGTCCACACTCACCTCCCTAGAGGACTGGCGACCTTGGCCTGAAGCCAGCTGACAGCACCAACACGTTAGCTCTTCTTAGAGGTCAACTGAGAGGTGACCAACAAGAAGACAACTGCTGAACCTGCGTTTTGAGACAGCTTTAAGGCACAAGGGAAGAGGCAGCAGAAATGCAGCAACTCCTCTTCTGCCTCCACAGTGTATGATGGTCAAGGTTCACAATGCAAGAAGCACTATCCTGCTTCACAGAAACCTATCTTAGTCTGAACTAATTTTTAAATTCTCCTCCCACACCACACACTACTTCCCTTTCTGTCTTATGGTAAATAAATAGGACTCTAAATAAAATGCAGTAGAAACAGATCTTCAGCTACCTTTGCTATCCAACTGGTGACAGATTAAAAATAAAAATAAAAGCTGCAACAACTCTCTTGTTGTGGTTACTACACAATTGGTGCTGTGTGCCAACCAGTAATTTATCACATCAAAAAGCTGACTGAATTAGCCCGAAAGGGAATCTCCCACCACAGGAACACGTGCTGCAGAGAAAACCAACTGCCAACCAAAACCTCAGCTTCCATTTTCAATCCAAATCCCATTATCAAAAGGATGCTTTAGCATCTTTGCTTTTAACCTCATAGATTCACAGATATTAGGGGTTGGAAGGGACCTAGAAGATCATCTAGTCCAACCCCCCTGCCTGAGCAGGATC
>JANHGL010007056.1:39161-49643 GCA_024611195.1 Ceyx melanurus
CTTCTCCAGGCTAAAGAGCCCCAGCTCTCTCAGCCTCTCCTCATAAGGGAGATGCTCCACTCCCTTCAGCATCTTGGCGGCCCTGCGTTGGACTCTCTCCAGCAAATCCCTGTCTTTTCTGAACTGGGGTATTGACCTGAAAATTTCTCCTTAGGTAGAAACAACAAAGCAGCCCAGATGTTGCCAATGACTCTGAGCTAGATTTCATCTTGACATCAAGAAAAAAAAGGCCTAAATAAGTAAAATTTCTTTATGCTGCAATGCATGCACTCACCCAAAGGCAATGGTAATGTCTTACTGCACAGCAGCTCTTTTAATCCCCTAAATATAAAATCTAGTAATTAATAACCATACCACTTTTCTTGTGTTTGGGCATATAAGATGCTTCTCCCATTCTACTGCTCCAGCCAAACAGGCTCACAGCAGAAGAGTTCTTGGAGTCCACACCTGTTGAAAGCATGGACTGACATTTGCTGCTTGTCTAGAGAGAAAGGAATACTGCAACAGAGAACTACCCTGCCCATTATAGATGTTTTGTATCTTTAGCACTTGTAAGCAGCATTTCCAAGTCCCACTTCTCCAAATGTAACAGATGTGTAATACGCATCCAGTTTCAAAATTATCTGCCAGCAATTCTGAATTGGCCCTGTATTTTGCATCATCTTCATGAAAGTATAATGGAAGGTTGAATGATTCATTTAAATAATTTTCTTCCTAATTGTTTTGGATTTGAAAATCCACAAAGAAAAAAAATACTGGACTGTATTATTTTACTTCAAAGACTCCATGGGAGGAATAAGTGTATATTACAGAGTCTTATCCTAACCGACAGGAAGCTCAAACAAAGGTTTTGTTATTCAAGTACGAGCATCTGAAGTTAAAGAGGAGTCAGAAAGACAGAAGAATAGGACAATGAGAATCCCTTTCTTCTTGTGCTCAGCTTTGTTTTCTCTCTGAAATTATGCAGATCATGATCACAGCTCCCAGTCCATAGTCAGGAGCATGAAAATTTATTTCCAAAATGCTACACAGATTTTAGCTCTATATGTTGTCTACTGCTATAGAGTGTGGTGTCTTTCTCCTCAGGCTCTGTTTTCAGTTGGGTTTTTTGTTGTTTTGGTTTATTTTTAAATGAAAATAATAAATACAAAATCAAAAGCCACTTTTCAGTACTGTCCACAAGGTTTTGCTGGGGCACTGAAGATTTATCCCTGGAATCACACTGTGCCTGATTTGCAGTGAGAGAGATACTGGTTCAGAAGGCCCAAGCACACTTACTTGGGAGATAACAGATGCTAATTCCAGCACTGCAACACTTTGTGCAGCTCTATCACCTTGGAAAACCACTTCAATCCATACCATTTACATCCTGGTTAAGGTGACAACTGAACACCCAAAGTAAGGACTCCCTGAAGGTGCACTGCCACAATACATGGAGCAGCATGGCTGCAGAGGCTGCCCAGGAACACAGATCTGCAGCAAAGGTGCTATTTTAAGCAGCTTTATTAAACATGAAGTGCATCACTAAATACTGCAGCATAAGAGCTACCTGAGGCAGACATTCACACATATTAATCAGATTTCATTTTGAAAGTAAGAGCATTAACCTACATTTACATTTCTGAGTGCTGATAAAGTTTAATGGGGCCTGAATAAAGTACCAACATGTTATCACAGCACTTCCACCAGAATGATATATCCTGCTCCTCAAAAGGCTAACATCAAAATGGCTGTGCTGGCTTTAGTACCCTGCTACTGCTGCACCCCATACAGGCTTAGGCTGACTTTTGATTCCAGGTCTGCTCAGTGTCCCTTTATAGCTGATTGACCATCACAGCTCTTCCCTTCCCAACCTCTGCCCCCCAGCACCCTTGACTGGAATTTCCTGCAACTCTTGTCATTACCTCTGCATTGCCTTAAAATCCTCTTAAGACATCTGCACAATAAAAGATGGGAAATGTAAACAGCCCCAGCCAGCCTGACAGATGTCAAATCAACCAACGGCAGGGAACACGTACTTGAGTAGCACTTGCCAAGCTGAAGCCAGGCAAAAATCAAACTGCACTACAATCCATGGAATCCAACCAGCCTGAGGAGGCCAGATGATACACAGCAGTATTGGGAAGTGATGTAAATCCCCTGCTAGTATCAAACACCATCCACCATGTATGTGCAACACCTCCCAGTACAAGTGGAAAACAAAAGCCTCACATGACTGGGTATCAGCTGCCTCATTACCAATCTCACTTTGAAGATCAGTTTTAAGCTTCAGGATGAATCAAAGCTTTTAGATAATCTTTCCATAAATTTTAATTTACACCTGTGAAGTTGCAGGTAGGCAAGACTGGGGCAGGTTTTTCCCCACTGAAGCTACTCATGGTGTATGAAGTAGATACAGTCAGCATGCGTGTCTTCACTTTACCTCAGAACACAATGAGGAGAGTTTCTCTTCCTACCTACGTGTTAAAGTTCCTGAATTCTAGCACTTACCTATAAAGGACATTCAAATGCAGCAGAGGCAGAATACTACTAGCATAAAAATAACCAAACCATTTACACACATCCTTTTACATACTGTTTGGACACAATCTACCACATGTTTATATATATGTTTGTATTTGGGAAGCATGGTTCTTGCTTTCATAAGAGAAAAACAAATTGCTAATGGACAAAATACCAGGTATTAGATGAAATCAGACTTAAATCTCTATGCTTCAGTTAAAATTGATGCAGAGAAAAACATTCAAATTTTCTGATACTGAAAGACTTAGATCATATGAAGAAAAATCCAAACAAAAACTTACATACACACGCCTTGTCTTCCACACAAGGGACCTTCACTGGGGTTTAAAGGTATCCTGAAGGACCTATTTAATTTGGCATTTTGTGAGTATTCTATTTAATAACCACAGTGAGACCAGATTCCACTGAAGACTATCAAGTTCTGTCAGGCTCTATGCCAAAAAGATATATCTTGAATAATACAAACTGCTAGATAGATGCACGTATCTTGTCAGAGCTCAGAAGTCAAAACATCTGAAGGAATTTTGGTTTTAAAATATCTGTTACTAGCAAAAACAGCTTCCATTATTAGAGAATCAGCTTCCATTATTAGAGAATCAGTACCTAACTTGACAGAGTCCTCCATCCAAATGATAGTTTTCAGGTGATCAAACCTATAGAAATAAAACCTTTTGGTGATAGATGCATCAGAAGTATTCTCCCCATGTTTTTCCTTGACAGACTGAAGTCAAAATGCATTGAATTAAGAGAACTGAACTCAGGGAAATAGGAGAAACTATATTTTGTGTTGATACACATCTAAAGAGAGAGACAGCAGACAAGGAAGGAAAAACATAAATGAGTTGGTCAGGAAAATAATTTCTGTGTTGAATCACCACAAAACACAGGGTACTTCACATTCAGGGCTTTTCCTACTTCAAAAGCAACAACATGAAGAAAATACAGCAAAGTGCAGGTTATCAGACTCATCCAACCATGGGCTTTTACAGAGGCAAAGCTTCAGTTATGCCCTCTATTCAAGCTCCCAGTGGGAATGTGAAGATAAACATCACTATTGCAGAATTAGAAGGAAGCACACAACAGAATGATGCACCAATAGGGAAAAGCCAGTATTTGGGAACAGCAGTAATGGCACATGAGGCAGAGAAAGATACCAGCTGGATCAAGGACTGGAGTTGATGGAATTAAGCTCATGTGCTTGAACACTTGGTGTCTGCAAAGGTAATCATCTCCTCTTGCATGTGTGTGGACATGTACATGCATGTAAACACTTCTTCTTTCAAAGCCAATGCTGATGCAAACAGATTAAAGAGTAGCCAGAGAGTGTTCTGCTGACTGATAAAACACTTTCATCAGCTAAATCAGCGGGTCTTAAAATAACAGGCCATTTTCTGTTAAACTATAAGCAATTACAAATAAAATGCAGTGCTCAGCTTCCCAACACTTCAGTCATCCTACAAGGAACTAACACTGTCCCTCCAGAACAGGCATCTGCTTCAGCATTTTCATATACAGTTCCCAGAAGCAGCATTTGGCTCATGCAATGATAGACCAGCCTTATGATTTAAAAATACACCAAACCCTCCCTGCCTGTGTCACGCAAAGTGCTGCACAAGTCTTGTCTATCTCCAGAAGCTGAATGTGAACTTTGCTGACTTTGGTTTATCTGTTAACTGAGAACCCTCTAAACGGCACGAGGCATAGTCAGGTGTCTGACTCTAGTCAAACCAAAACCATGATTTTATAAGCTAGGTAAGTAACAGGCAAAATTTAACAATGAAATGTTCCAAGTGAGACAACTGGGAACCTGCCAGTGAAGAAAAACATTACGTTTGTTTGATTTTATTTTCTGAATATGGCTGTTCACACTAATGGCAAAAATAGTTTTATGAAATCATACCCTAGTAAGTCACAGGGAGTTTTGCCATCATCCTCAATGGGTCAGACTTTTATCCCTGTCCACAGAAGCAGGAGATATCTGTATTTGTTGAAGGACCAATGTGCAACCTCAGAGATGTTCCAAGGCAACAGACTACTTCTATTCAAATACTGGAATGGGCAGTAGTAGAAGCTGGGTTGGGAGGCAGATCAGAACCACCAACTAGCTTGGAATTTTGATTCTTTGCCCAGAACATCACTTTCTAAAAATAAAAACAAGATTCCCTTCTATCCTTTCAGTCAGGGAAGACAGAAAGACAGAACAGAGGAGCTATACAAATTTGGCAGGCCTGGATTTACAGAGCTCCTTTTGTAAAGGGTGTGTTTGAAGAGATAAGAGACAAGACACGATGCTCGTTGGACATGATCCAAATAACACAGTAGAAAGTGCAAAATACCCTTCAAAAACTCACACAAGACATTTCTGTTTGAGAGTAGGAGAGTTTCAGTTGTTCTGGTATCTCAGTGCAAGTCCTATAACCCTGCCAGCACAGCCACAAGGCAAGTCTCAAGGATTTTGGTAGGTCTGCTTTGTTTTCTCTTTGGGGAAAGGACAATAAACAGAAGAGAACATGCTCAAAGGAAAGAAACGTTAGAAATCCAAGTTAAGCTCTGCCTTGGGTCTCATCCTTCATTTATTCCACTTTCTGGAGTGTTTTTTATTCTAAGTGAGTAAATTATCCATAAATTACAGAAGGGATGTCTATGAGAAACTTCTTATGTTCCTTTCAAGCCACTCCATGGCTTGCTACTTGCTCCAGCAGCTGCTACTCCCATTAGCCAGAGAGGCAGGGAAGGGAAGCCTGGCTGAGCCTGCCCAGTGCTATTGGCCATGCAGGCTCCTCTGGTCAGCAATCATTCCCCACCCGCCAAGTGCCAAGCACATGTCAGGACGTCAAAAATACAAAAGCTGTAAGGTTAGAGGTGAGCAAAAGCCATTCCCTCAGCAGTGATACACACACTGGATCTGCACCTCAGCCAAAGAGCCCAGGCACACAGTGACCAGGCGGAACGCTGGACCGCTGCGGGGACAGCTGCGTGCGATGCCTTGGGCACTGAGCATCCCTCATCCGAGAGAAACACCCAACTGCAGCCTGCAAAGATTGCCAGCTGCACTCTTTTGGCCTCCATACTCACCAACAAGATTAGACTGTTGCCCAGAGAAGCCCACAGAGCAGGAAAATTAATTTTGACCAGTAACGTTAGACTTGAAGAGGAAACATAAACAAAGAGTTTCCTTAAAGACACAAGTACAGGCCCCCAGAGACTACACCATCAGCTGGTATCAGCTCCATCTTCAGCAACCCTACACTTATTTATACCAGCTGATTATCAAGCCTTTTACATTCACTTAAGGTACAGAAGCATCACTGAACACAGATATCAGTAAATTTTGCTTTCGAAAATATTATTCATCAACATATAATTCAAATGGTAATTAAGAAGTGTTCACATGATTGATGACACATTTAAATGCCACATTTCCAGCATTTTTTTTTCATTAGAGAGGTTCCTTCCTTTTTCATGTGCTGCTTTTGCAACATGGAAGTCCATCTAACAGATGTCTCTCAAATCTGCTTGTCAATGTAACAAGTTAAAGACTTTTTATGACGATAAATGGTATAAACTACATAGCATTCTGTTAAACTCAATATTGACACATCTGCTTACCACGTGTATTAGTAGCCATGTCAGCCACTTTCTGAAAGGCATCCAAAAAGGCAGCAGCTGCTACTACTGTAGTCCTGAAATGCATACAGATAACAAAACATTAGCAGTGTCTCATTGCTGCCTATTTAATTATTGCCAAAAACATTTAGGCTTATAAAGAGTATCACTGTGAACTTGCAGAGGCCACAAAAAATAACCTCTTTTATATTTGAATTTAGCCTTTCCCCCCCTTCATTTCTTAATCCCTTCCTTGTTTTGTGTTGGCACTATGGACTTGGAGGCAGCCAGGCTAATTCCGGGCTATGAATTGCACAGGACAGGTGCTATTTCAAAAGAGCACAGCCATCCCCCTTCTAGTTGATTTCCTCTGATGAACTAATATTAAGCAGTCAAACATGAAAAACAAATCTAACACACATTATACTGCATCCATTAGTGTACAAATTACAGCCATTGCTATTTCCAGGGAACATGTATATTTTAACAAAGGACATGCAGGACCTTCCTTTTATTAGGATCCTGGCCAAACACTTTCCTGAATTTCTCATCTGAGGAGCATGAGCATCCCTTGAAACAGAGAACAGCAGCTTCCTGGAAATAAGGCTGGCCTGGAGTTCTTTGGCAAGTGGAAAAAAGGGAAAAGAAGAAAAAAAAATCTCCAAGGGAAAAAAGAAAAACAAACACAAACAAACAAACCCATGACAAACCACCACACAACAAACCACAAATAAACAAACCATAACCCAGAATAAACAAAACACATTTCAGATCCAGTGATCCTCCAAGCAGGTCTCCTCCTGAGAGATACAGTCCACAATGTACCTCCACAATCCAAAGTGTCAGCCCCACTAGCACCTCCCTCCAGGTTTGGAAAGCACACACAGACCAGACCACACACCTCTTCAAGCAGCCAGCAAACCCGAGTTACTGTTTTCCAGACACATCTGTTCTACATAAACAGGCCCCAGAGCCCTAAACACCTCTGCTCAGTACCAGATTCCTGGTGGTTCATAGTCTGGTTGACCCAGCTGAAGTGAAATTAGGCCGTGGCTCTATAGGTAAAACACAACTGCCCCCTCCACGGTTACCTCGTGGTTCTGTTTCTGCACATCTCTAACAAAAGTAAAAAACCTGAAGAAGGACCATCAACTGCACTTTCTTTCAAGAGCTCATTGCTACTCTGAAAAAAGCCCAGGAAACCTGCAGGAAAGCTGATGCTCAGCCAGAAAGACCACAGGACTACCTAATTAGGTCAAATTTTATGCAAGTCTCAATCCAAATATGCTCAAGATAGAGAGGACATAACTGGCAGTATAGTAAGTGGCCTACTGACAGCACAAAAGATTTGAACACACAAAACCAGGCCTGGGACAATGAAGCAAATGCATAAGGACTCTCCACATGTCCAGGAGATTAAAGGAAGGGAAAAAAATCCCTGATAGCCAGCTAGCAATACTGAGCCCTGGAACCAGATAAACTTTTCTGGGATTTTGCTTAACAGTGTTTGTATTCTTCATCTTCCAAACCTGTGGGTCAATGCCATTATTTGTGTATCAAGTTAATTATTAATTATATTGCTAATAACAAAGTTCCATTTCTCCAGTAACAAGATCTAGAAAGACCTGGCTCCAGCTCAGATGACATCTGCTCTCCTTTATCTGCACACAGAAATGAACCAGAGGCAAAGGGCTCACATTTGCTAGAAACAAACAGCACATACTCAATCACAGGCTTTCAAGCTGCTTGCTTGCACGTTCCTGTAGCTAGAAAAGCACCACATCCATTGAATGCAACACCACGGGAGTGGGGAATAAACAAAACTATCCCTCATGCCTTCCCAGAAGGCCTGTGTTTAAAGAACACAAAGGGCTAGGAAAATTCTCCATTTCTCCTCTTTCTCCCTCTGCTTCTTCTACACTCACTGAATGTGACGTGATTACTGGAAAAGTTGAAGCCACATGCAAGTGTGATGTGTGGGGCACAGCAGAACTGCATCCTCCAGCTGTTCAGGAGTGGGTCACAGTGCCCCACAGAACCACAAACCAGACTGTCAGTACCCACAGCTGTTACCACTGCTGCTCTGGACAGCATAGCAGACTGGGGGCTGGGGAGAGTTGTGAAGAAATAGATCTTGGATTCATATTAGCAGCAACAGATCTTACAAAGGAATGAATTCTAGAGATAGCAGAATTGGTCTGAGTGTGATACACATGGCATTTAGTAAATAATCAAGAATGCCTTTGGCAGAGTACACCCCAAGTGTACTCAATCTAGGCTTCAATAATCACCAATAAAATGACCCAGCATGGGAATTCCCTTTGTTTTTAAGGCAGAAGAAAGTGCTGTTAAGACTACCCAAGACCCTTTAATATTTTTGAGCCCTTAACTAATATAAACCTATATTAGTTATTATGTATTTTCATAAATACATTAAACCAGCAGCAGTATGATGTGAAAAAATAACATACATGGGTGTTGACTACAAAATATGCACAATTTTACTAGGATGTGCTTAGCAAATTAACCTGGCAGAAGCTGCATTTTATCTTTATATATACAAGGAACTGTAGGGGCTTTAGACTGTAACAAAACTTACCGGAGCTGAGACTGCAGTTTCCCAGCTTTATTTATAAAATCTTCCCACACTGGGTAACTTCCCTGCAAGAAAAACAAAGCACAATAATTAATACTTCATTTGAGCATTTTGGTCTTGATATTCCAGATCAAATGAAGCTAGAAGCAGAGCAATCATTTTGACTTTAGAAAATCCTAATCCATTAGCACCAAAATGTATTTTCCCATCAAGTTTTCTCTCACATCCTTAAACATCAGTCCCAAACAGATGGGACATCAAGTGGTTCTGAATCTGGATGAAAACAGGAGGTCCTCTCTGGAGGCTTTACATATGTTCCAAATGAAAACACTGGGGGAGAAGAGGGACTTCAGCTGAAGTAAAGAAATGCCTTTGTTTGGATACAGCAAAAGCAAACTGACTAGAAGGGGGTGTTAGGACATTGCAGCAACATGTATAGAGAAGTTCCCAGATGCAAAGGCAGAATCCCTTCACTACAAAGGGATTCTCTGTATCACTACCAGGTTCCAAGCCTCTTTTGAGAAAAAGAAAACAAAACAGAAACAAAAAAACAACCCTACTAAATATTTTAGAAGCCTTTTTTTGTAAGGGTCTGAGTCAACCAAGAGACCACCGCAAACACTATCTCAAGGTGACTCAGGAATCAGCAACAGAATAGGCTCAGGTAGCCATAAGACAAACTTTCCCAGCAACTGCCCTCTAACTGCAAGGTCTGCTTCCAGAACAGCCCCAAATGACACTGGAGCCGATTTCTGAACTGAAGCTAATAAATGGCATCAAGTGTACACAGTTGTAAAGGTTTAATTCTTGAAATCAAGTTTCCTGGGAACATTTTCACCTTGTTTTTAAATTGTATTGAAAGTCCAGGTGTTCATTCAGAATATGGACACCAAGTGTTCCTGCAAGTTCTGATCTTTATTTTTCAATATTAAAAATAAAGTGCTGACCTGTAAGGTAAAAAAAAAATAAAAATCATCATTTTTAGACCAAAAAATGGTTACCTTGCTCTTTGAAGAGCAAGTGCAGATTTTCTGTTAACAGCAAAAACCGTGCTGGAAAGAAAGCTCAACATTTCCCATTGATTGGAGTCTAGAGAGTAAAATAAAATATCCCTGCTTCCTTTAATAAAGGTATAAGACTTGCTGTTACCAGAGCAACGACACAATAAAACCCAGATAAGGCAGATCCTCAAGGCTAACATTACTCCAGCTCTGACTGGATGAGGCTGCAAGTGCAGTTGCTTGTAGCAAACTCAATCCACCCCAAAAAAAACCAAAAAACACAAAAAAAAAACCGCAAAAACCAAAACTGGTCTGCTTTTTGTAAGTAAACCCAAATCCATTGCCCACACTGCTATGAGAGGCCACGTCTTGTTCAGGGCAAAGACAGCCCCTTCCCCAAAAGCTGATGGCAAATTCCAGTTCCTGCATAGACTCCAGTGATGCAGCTCTCAGACATTCACTGGGAAGCCTACTGGTGCTCTACAGATTATTCAGCAAGGCTTGTGTGGGTTTTTTTCTAGAAGAAAAAAAAAAAAATAAAAAAAAAAATAGGGGACCCCCCTCAAATGCTGATATAAAACAGGTGTTCATAAAACCTCATTACACCTGTACACAATGGAGCCAGTGGGAAATGTAGGCGAGGAAGAGAAGACAGCAGTTACAGCAGTTATCTGGGTGTTCAGACCAAAAACATACAGTGCTTTGTGCTAAGCAAAAACTGACAGACATTTAAAAAATGAAATAAACTCTCCAATT
>JANHGL010007056.1:52650-64519 GCA_024611195.1 Ceyx melanurus
GGAGACACTTAAGACCCGCCTGGATCTGTTCCTGAGAGACTTGGTCTAGATGATCCTGCTCTGGCAGGGGGGTTGGATTAGATGATTTTTTAGGTCCCTTCCAGCCCCTAATTTCTGTGATTCTGTCAATCACTAACAGGCAGCTTTGGTAGAAGTATTTAAACTCTGGACAGAAGAAATGTTCACGTTTTGTGAATCAACATGGTGACACTGCACAAACACAGCTGCACCAGAAATGTATTACAGTTTGGTTTTCCCTTCCTTTCAAGCCAGCAATCCTTCGGTGGGAGTGAGAAGAGACCCAGATGAGAAACTCAACAGCTTCTCAATAAGGGAAGGGTAGACATGAAGTAGAGGGTCATATTTACTGAAATTGTTATTGATGACATTTAATAGCAAGAATAGGAACAGAAACTTCTGTATTTAAGATTACAACTTGAGTATCAGCAATCTTGACAGTATAAAACCATTCTGTCATTCCTTCTGCTAAGAAGTTATGATTCTTCTGATTTTTCTTTTTCCATTAAAAGGCATTTACTTCCTTTAATAATTGATTTCCATGCACCCCAACTCCCACAGACAAGATGCATCATGTCAAAAAATCCTTGGAGGTGTTCTTAGAAGTGCTTCCACTTATCAGAAAGGCTTTTTAGCCCTATTATCAGCTTTTGCGGGGACACCAAGTATAAAGGCATCAGAAACAGTTTGGTATCTTGTTCACAACAATAACCTATCTAAACTTTCAGGGCAGGGGGAAAGAGATAGAGAGCTGCTCTACAGTAAATTCAGAATCTAATTTTGGCTGTTCTAGCTAAAGAGGTAGGAGAGAAAGGGACAAGGCAGGAAGTTCTTTGGTTTTATCTCACTGGCTGTCAAAGCAAGAGCAGTATGACTTCCAGAAGAGTACTGAACAATGGCTACCTGCAAACTTCTATAAAATCAAAAAAACAAAACAACCCAAAAAACAAACCACAAAACAACCAACAACCCAACACTACACAAGCTATTGGAGTTAGGACTTCAGCTTAGTGTAGTTGTTCAGCTACGATTAACTAAAAAGCTGAGTCCCAAACATGCATCCCTGCTATCGAGCTTCACATCCTACAGTAACACATCCAGATGCCACTCATCTATCAGTGGAACAAAATTAAAACTTAGCTCCTTCACATGCCTTTCTACCCTTCCAAACTAATATCAAAACAGGTATTTTTTATAGTTTTATCAGATAGAAGAATCTCAAGAGTTATTACGAATGTCTCATTTCTGTGGCATTCACTACCCTACCTCCAAATAGCAGAGACTTTGTGCTACAGACCAAATGAAGTCACAGATGCTATACACAAAGAATTGACTTGATAATCAAGTAAGATTTGCACATAAAGACTATCAATTTTCCAGGGGATCTTCAACAGGCAAAAATCACCAGAAAGTGGCAGCAAAATCGTGAGAGGAAAACAGTGTCAGCCTGAAAAAAAAAACCAAAACAACCCGAAAGTTCTGGCAACAGATGTCTCAATACACGGGAAGATGCAATGGTTGACAAGCAGTTCCCCTTCCCTTATAATATCTGGCATTGGAAGTTTTTCCTCTTTTCTAAAAGTATCAGTGGTCAACTGGAGAAAAGGACACTTGGCCAGCCACAACTTCCAAGTTACCAAGTGCTACCAAACATCAGCATGTTCCTCTGTACAATCCACAGATTTGGCCACGTCTGTGACTCATGAATAGGACTGCCTAGTCCTTCAGAGCCACAAAAGCTCCTGAGACACACAGGTGAGCAGAGAACAAACATCATCTAACACGAAGTTCGTAATAACTCTTCTCCATCACAAAACAACAACCAAAAAAAAAACAGAAACCAACACCCAACCCACTTGTTGGCTTTGCCTCTTTCTAGGCTGAAAAATAAGCAATTCCAGAGCCTGTTTCATGAAGCTTTGTAAACTGCATCTGCTTCTTAATGACTCATGAGAATAGTTTTCTAGTGGTTCAAGACAAGAAACA
Source organism: Ceyx melanurus (assembly GCA_024611195.1). Classification (NCBI taxonomy): domain Eukaryota; kingdom Metazoa; phylum Chordata; class Aves; order Coraciiformes; family Alcedinidae; genus Ceyx; species Ceyx melanurus. Next base: position 54,655 of record JANHGL010007056.1, read on the forward strand.
ATTCATTTTATTGTAGCAAAGACATTTCAGTTGGACAATCCATCCACCTATAAGATCAGTTAACAGTCAACAAAGTCAGGCAGCTTCATTTGACTGGAACTCCTTAAGGAAAAGGAACACATTTACACAAAGATCTTCCAGGAAAGATAATACTCCCGCAGGCAAGGAAAGGGTTTGCCTGCCTGCAAAGTCCCTTCTGCCTTTCTAAGCTAAAGGTATTGCCGTATGAAGGGAAGCCTGAGCTCAGCTTCCAACAGCAAAGGGACTCTCAACTCAAGCAAACACTCACAGAGCCAAGAATTAAAAGTCATCAACAGCAAAAGACAAGGTGTGAAGTTCAGAGGATTTCACAGCAAGGGGTGGATGAATGCCTTATTAAATGGAGGAGGAAACAGGTACCAACTCAGAGCTTGAGAGATTACAATGCATGCAAGTGAAAGTAAAAGCATGTCAGAGATCAGCTTAAGGTGTCATTTAACCTGTAACTACCCATCAGGAAAGAAAGCAGAAGGAATTAAAATCAGTCTTGCATCCATACATCAATTTCCATTATTCCTGCCACTTGTTTAGGGAACAGCAGGGTTAGATATGAGTTTCCCTCAGCATGCACAGTATAAATAGGCATGTCAAGATTTGCTTTCACAAGGTGATACATTATCACAACACTGCAAATCATGCAACAGAAAACTACTAAAGACATCTCATATGCTATTAAAAAAAACTGTCAACTAGATATTGCTTCTGTGCATCACAGAACCACTCAGTATTTTCAAAACTGTTTACTTTTCAGTCTAACAAAGCATCAGGACATTAAGAAAATCAGATATTAGCTTGGTATCTTGAGAAAGTCAAGACTAAAGTCCTAGCAGGAAAGTTTAAAAAAAAAAAAAAAAGGGTAATCAACGCACTAGGGAAAAAAGCAAAGATATCACTTATTTCTACATTCCAAAAACCACCTGAAGAACTCTAAATAATGCCCTGTTCCCTGAGCACTGAAATGCAGCACTTCTTAACAAGTACACAAGTATTTATTAGACCTCACTAACCATTTGAAGGGGGAGGGAACCTAAGTCTGGCACTATTTTGTTGTTGGAGTGCTAGAGTCTTTAATTTGTATTATAATGAAGCCTGCAGTGCATGAGCCCATATTTAAAGAACCCCAGGGAGGATACCTGTTGCCCTATGGTTGTGACTTCAGTTTGTAGTACAGCAAGGACCTGTGAGAACCTCTGCCCCTTGGCTGCTGCATGGCATCTTGTTTATAACCCAGATTGTAGGTCTCCTTGTTACATCTAAAAGAGACTATGTCAGACCTGCATGTCAGCAACTGAGTTTCTTAGTTCAAAAGATGAAGAAACTCAGCTCTAAAGCAGCCACTTCATGGTTTAAATCCAGGATTGGGTAATTATCAAACAAAAGTTATATTCACACTGTGAGAAAATACATCATACATAAACATACAGTCCCTCCTTCTCTAAACACAGGAAGTTATTCACAAAAGGGGGGAAGAAAACAACTCGCCACAGCTTCTAGAGACCTTTTATCCCATTCTACATTAAAAAAGATGGACATTAAGTAGTCTTCCAGAGGAAGCATTTAGTTCCATATTCTTCCCTGCAGGTCTAAACAAGTTTGCAAGCCTGAAAAGCAGATTTCTCCTCAGAGACTCATCAATACCGCCTTTCATCCACTCAATCATTAAGTGGCCACTGTGCATACTCAGCAGCTATTTTCTAAACCCACAATGTTTCAGCTGGATCAAAATGAGGATAATTAAAATATCAAGAGGCAGTAATTCAAATTAATGCCTACATAGGACAGTCTCAAGCCAACAGTCCTGTGGTGGTAATGCTGCCAACACCACTGGGATCTCATCACTTCTTCCCAAGCAAAGAGAAACCCTAATTTCTGAGCATTCACTCAACACAGCCTCCATCATGCCAGCAGTCAAAACAACCTCCAGGACCCAAGAAGTGGCAGTATCTATTGCTAAAGTACTGACAAGCATCTGAGCTGACCACAGAAGCAACTCACTGGGGAAAAGTAGCAGCCAGCCACCAGTTTTTAGACATTTGGTTTTCTCACAGACAATGAGCATCCGTGAGGTTTGCTCGTGGGAAATTTTGTTAGAAGGCATCTCATCACAAAGTTTTATTACAAAAAAAAATCCCAAATTAAGCCACTACTGAGACACAATATAAAACACGAGACTTTACATGGCAAAAAAATGAATCTCACATTTGGGTGAGAAGCAACGTGGCAGTTCACGTGGAAGATAAAAATGAGAACAAATCTGAAGCTGTTTTTGCACCCTGAACCAATGCCTCATTACACACTCAGCAGCAGCAGTGTGCACACCAGCACAGCTTCATTCCTGCAAGTGTCCTTTTCTCAAAATGGTGATTTGTTAAATGTTTATACTCCAGCTAGCACCCTTGAATTAACTATACAACACTTATGGCTGTTGACCAGAAGAATGAAAAACACAGAGCTCACACAAGCCTCATAAGACAGACAGACATATTTTTCATGATCTACCAGCCTATGGTTAAGATGCTCTAGCCAGACTTCTCCACTAAGAAGCTGACATGTCCTGTAATTTCAGTTACAGAACTTACAAGTTCAAGACACTTGTGTTGAGAGTTGATCAGTCATTTTCAGATGCCATCTCTTCTGTCTGCAAACACTGGGTTATAATGGGTGAAGGGAGAAGAACCACCAGTAAGTCTTAAGCACTAACAACATGGTATGTACATGTGGATAGAAACATATATTATACTGGGAGCTTAAAAACCATTCCCTCATTAACTCCACGCTCTAGAAGCACTCAATTCCATCTTGTCCTAGGGGAAAGAAGTCACTGAACCCGCAGCCATAGGTTGTCTTTCTATAAAATGGGAGCCATTCTTTGGAGCTATGTCACACACAGAGCACTTTGAAGATGAAAGCTGCTATGGTCTTAACCACAAAGCTACCAGACATTTTGTCTCCAATCCTTCCAAACTTCTCAGCATTCAAGCTATCTCACAGCCCAGCAGGAAGAAGTTAATCAACATCCTTAAAGGTCAGCACAGATGCCAGTGAACAGTGCAGGGAAGGTAGGCATCATTCTGAAATTAAAAACATAATGCATTTCTATGTGTAGCCTAAAGAGGCTACTCTAAAGAATAGCATCTTTACAGTACTAACTCAAACTTCTCTGTAGGCATCTTAGCATGCTCTGAAGTAGACAAAAAACTTTTATTCCTATTCTGCTCTCTGCCATGTAATGGTTTCTGCTTATCTCCAAGACCACGCTGTCTCTGGTAGAACAAGAACCTAAAAAATATTTTTTAGAAGCTGAAAACACAGAGCCTGTTAAGCAGAGTATGCTATACAGATGCACAGGAGCACTCCAACTGTTACAACTTCTTTGCTTTGAAAAAAAAAACAAACAACAAAACAACAAACCACCCCCCAAAAAAACCAAACAAACCAAAAACAACAAACAGAACAGGGTTTTTTAGGTACACACAGTCGGAACTGAGGAAGGAAGCAGCAAACTCTCCCAGCTATAACCCTCTGTTAGGTATTAACCAGCAGCGACCCTGTAATTACACAGGCTTCTTGTCCTCCAACATTTGTTCAGTCAATTGTGTTTCATGCAGCACTGCACAACTCCTTCCACACTTAGAACCTCCAAAACCCTGTTATGCAGCTCGTGGCATCCTGCCAGATCCAAAAGAAGTACTCTTAAAAGACATTCAAATTCCCTGCCACAGAGTAAGTAAGCCTCACACACATCCCAACAGTGAAGGCTCAGCAGTTGTATGAATTATTTAGCACTCACATGAGAGTATTTGGATCAAGAAAGAATGTGTCCCAAAAAAAAAAAATTAAAAAAATTACTTGTGAGTACTTCTGCAGCTATGCCCTGCTGCTCGAACCCCAGTACTGAAGCAGGCACACAGGGGTTCTCTTCATCACTCAGCCTTTGCTGCACGTCAATCCCTCCCCCTCCAAAATGTTTACTAAAAGACACTGCAGCTGCTTAGAAAAGGCAAGGAATTCCAGCACACACAAACCAACTGTTTGGGCAAGCAGGTTGTTGGAAGGCAGCAGGGGTAAGAAATCAGTACAGTCAGCTAAGCCCAAGATGTCTCGGTGATAAAAGAAAAAAAAAAGGGGGGGGAAAAAAAGCTTCACGGAATGCAAATTTCACACTTTCTGGGGGGTAAGGGAAAGAAAGGAGATTTGCTAGGTTTGGAATAGATCAGTTGTCCTAAAGACTGTAATGCAAGGGACATGTCAGTGCAGCACAGCACACATGGGAATGGGAGGAGAGATTCCCTTTCCTCTCCAAGACTGTACCTGTCTGTTGTACATGAAGCATTTAGTTTCCCTTTCAGTAGCTACCATCCTTAACAGCTGGGCTGAAACTAGACCTTAAAATCATTGAACTGAGCAAGCCTAATCTCCATAGAGATCCCAAGCTTCAAATAAAGTACAGCTGCAGAAGAGTTGTCATATTATAACATACCAGGGTAAAACAAATTTGCTCAGATTGTCTGATATGTGTGGGCTGTCCCTTGGATTAACATGAATGCGGAGGACTTGCAGCTGTACTTGCTGTAGTAACTGCCTCAGCATTTCTGTTTCATCAAGTATTTTTTCCCCACTCAGTTTATATTATTTGTGTGAATAGCACAAGGCCATCCCTCCCAAGGACTATTTAACAAACGACTCTTAACCCTCTGTGTGGCCACCCCCTGGCTCCAACTTCCACTGAAAGCAAAGTTAAAATGCTGCTTCTCACCAGTCACTTCCCAACAGAAGAGGCTGTAAAAACATGAGTGTTTCTTATGCCTGTATCATTTGTCCCTTGCTCTTCTGCTTTGACCAAGAGATTTGCTTGGCTGAAAACAGAGATGCACCACCATCTCTTACAAGAGTCCCGGCAGCAGCAATGGTGTGAAATGGTAACCTCCTTTATAGTATTAAAGTATTTTTATAGTATTTTTATTGCCAAAGCTTTATTTTATTGAGTTTTCAGCTAAACAGCTATAAATCAGGCACATATGCTTAAAAGAATTACTAAAATTTTCTAAGATTTCACCTTGGTTTTGTTGCTGGACAGGGTGACATTTGCAATCTGCCCCCCCCAAGCGTGCATCCCTTTATATGCAGGGAGATGAGTGAGACCAATTGGTCATTTGTATCAGACCCATAAAAACGCCATAAATCCCTCTGCTCAGGAGGAAGTCACAGCCAACCTGTGTTCATCCAGCTGCTCATTCATTACTCATCTTCCCACCCCAAGGGTCAGCTGCCCTACACACAGAGCAGGCACCTGCCCTGCCAAAACACCTGCTAGTAGAAGAGGTGAGACAAAGCACATGCAAAAAGCAGAAGAACTACAAGTGACAAACTACAAATACAGCTAATTTCAATGTTTTCAGGGGTATTTTCTTGTTTTCCTTCTCTCTTAAAGACAGCAGACAACAATGCAATTAAAAAGAACATAAAAATCGAGATTCAGAGGAAAAGCAGCATTAAGGAGAATCTGCTCTGCAGGAGAAGACAAGATCTTTTGAAACCCATCTGCAACAGGCCCTCCCAAAAATTATCTGCACTGATTTGTTCTGCACTACAAGAAATACTGAAATTAACAGCACATTACAGCATTTCATTTCTCAATTGCCAGAAATGAGTTACAAGCCATTCAGATCAAATACTCCCTTCCCACGGGGAGCTAAAGCAAGTGCTGCGTTCAAAGGGGAACCACATGGCTCTTGCATGCGGCACAAACTGCTCCTCTGAGGGGCACACACGGTTTCTTTTTGCTTTTATAAACCCTGACTGCTTTGAAAAAGATCTTGCATAAGGGAGTAGCAAATCCTAAGTGCCACACGCTCACTGACGTATCGTAGGAAACACCAGGGCTGTGACAATGGACCAAAAGTGAAGGATGGGAAGGGCAGGCTTTTTCCCACCTTTATGGTGCTTTAATCTGATCCTGAAATCTCAAACCATCGAAGTCCAATTGCAGAGCACAACAATCAAGTACAATTCCCATTGTGGACTTTCCATAAACAACCCTGTCACCATGTACATACTACTCAACAGATGTGCCCCATGTTTGCATGGAAGACGTGGATGTACATTTCCAGATGTACATTCGAGTGCTGTATAAATTAATGTTTATTAACCATTCTTATATTTACCTCAGTAACAACAATTCTCTAAATCACTTGGCTTCATGTTTAATTATTTGGAGCTTGTTTTGTTGAGTATTAACCACAAAATTATTCTTGGTAAAGGATGGAGAGAAATTTGGGGTTTCTGGAGAAAATATTAAAGGCATTTCAAAAGACCTGAGCCAGCAAGACATACTCTTGCTATAACAAAAAACTGATGTGTTAGTCATACTGGCATATACTGCCCACAGAAAGTTTCAAAGTTAATGCAGTATGGAGACAAATGGAAACAATCACATTACTCAGGATTATAATTCCAGTTTCTGTAACCTTGTTGAGATTAAGGAGAGCTCAAAACTAACAACAGGTACACCTGAGCTAGTTCCATGTTACTGTGAACAAAGAGAAAAATCAGTCCAGGCACACTGTATCTTCATCAACTCAGCAGCAGCACCCATCTGCATCCACTGGCAAGACTTCAGAGTCATTTTAATATGCTGTTGATTAACCCTACCATCTTTACAACCAAGTTTAAGGCAGAGCAATACACAGGATAAAAAGAATCTGTGAATTATTTAGTTAATAAATAAATAAATAAATAAAGGTGGATGCTGCAGCAAATCCCTCAGCACTGCAGGGCATGTGGGGCCTGGATCCCAGGCTGTGATGAGAAATAGGCACAGATAGTGCACTGGGTATGTGTGGGCTGACCCCTACGCAATGTCTCCAAGATTCTGCCAGAAGCCTGCCCACACAAACCTGACTATGTGAAACAGCACTTAAAATGCTAATTTTCACTTTACTACTGAAGGTATGATTAATTGAAAGGTTCTGGGTAACTGTCAAGAAAAATAGCTACTTTTTCTTAGAAACTGTCATGATCCTTTGTGCAGAATTCACAAAGAATCCCAGAGCATCTCAGCAGCAGCACAGCATTAGCTGCTCCAAACTGAACCACGAGTAAAAAATTATTTGTTTTACTCATGCTAAATAATGAGCAATTTTTTTAAAACCATAACAACCACGACGCTGCTAAAGATCTGCTGTGACTCCTTCCAAACCTCCCCCCCCAGTAACTGCTGGTTCACAAAACAGGTTCCACTACTACAGAGGATTAAGAAAAAGATATTCACACCTGTGCCCATCTCCATAAGCTCATGTCAACATGTTTCTGATGAGCAGCATTCCCATGCAAGTCACAATGTGTAAAGGAAAAAAAAAAATCCACACAGCAAAAGCCCATTTGCTTAAGAACAAATCAAATGCAGGGGCGTATGGAAAGAAGAATAAACATACTCGGTGTCCCTCTGTGCCGAAACCCAAAACCACACTCATCTGGAACAGAACATCTCCGGCGTGTTCCCCGCACAGCCCGCTAAAACGATGCCAGGATTTGTGATTGTTTCCCGCTGCTTGGGGGGTTGTTGTTTTATTTTGAAGTGCAGTCACTATTAAAAATACAAGGGGTCTGAGAGCCCAAGGAGCAGCACCGCCAGGACTGCAGCATTGTCTCGACAGACTGACACACTCTCTCCCTCCCCTCCGCAATCTGCCTGCTCTTGACAAGCCATGCTTTTAATCAAATGCCTCACAAGATCTGTCGAGAGGAAAGCGCATATGAACCCTTGCCAAAAAAACAACTTCTAGTGCAATCAGCTTCTCCACCACCCCTAAATAATACCCTAGAAGCCATTCACCTCTAGCAGGCTCCTTCCCAGAGCACAGCCCATCCTCACACACCCCTCTATACCTGAGGACTCTCCCATAGCCCTCACTGCTCACCAGCCCTGCATCCAAGGAACCAAGGAACCCCATGCTCCCGGCCGTGGGAAGCTCAGCACCCACACTCGGTACTTTCAATTACAACGGTTCCCCCATTAGCTGACAGGTCCCTCAACATCTCCCAACACGGATGCTTCCCGGTCGGCCCAGGGAGAGACAGGCTGCCCTTGGCCGGGGAACACTGCAGTATTCTGCAGTACGGCCGCGCCAGAGGCAGGCGCCTTGAGCCCTGGGCTTCGGGGAAGGCATGACTGGCAGAACACAGCAACAATTTTACGCTATTTATTTCCGCAACTGAAGGGCAGGAGGCACCCGCTCGTCCAAAGAAAACCCTGCAGAAGCGCCCTTGGCTGCCAGAAGCAGACGGGGAACGCCTCTCTCGGAGGAACCCTTTGGGAGAAGGGGCCAGCGCAGCCCGAGATTTCTGGTGGCTGGTAGAGAGGAGAGACCTGGCAACTCCAGACCTTTGCATTCATCCACAGAATGAAAGCAAATGCCACCTCCATGAGCACACACAGTGTGAAAACAACACGACAACTGTAATCCAGGCGTGCATCAACTTTTGAGCATCTCCAGGCTGAGATTTTATGTTTTTATCGTGCCCATCAGCATGGCACAGAAATCCCTACAGTGCCCTTTCCAGCCCCACCCCACGGCTGACATGCACCGACCGTGCCCATCTCCTCCACGATGCTCCCGCCTCACTGTATTTGTTCTGCTAGCACTCTGACAGTTCAAACCAGGAATAGAAACAATTAAAAATAAAGGCGGAGGAAACATTTTTTAGAAAAAGACAAGTTTGCAAAATGCTGACCCTGGTGCAAGGTAACAGCCTGCACCTTTGAGCGGGAGGGAAGGAGGAAGGGAGAGTTGGTGTCCTACAAGCAACTCGCAAGCCCCAAGCCAGGGGGCTGAAGCGTTTTCCAGGGGCCCGTCGCCAGGCTGCTTCCCCCGGTGGACACACGCATCCCGCAGCCGGGGCAGCGGCAGCCCAGGGCCGGGTGGGAGGTCACACCGCCCCCGATGCGGCTGCATCTCACGATGCGAAGTTTCACCGGGCCAGGTGGGGAGAGGTTTCCTCTCACCTGGGCCCCCGCGGACCCTTCAGTCTCTTACCTTCATGTCGCTTATGATGGTCTGGAAGAGCCCTCCGAGCGCACTACATTCCTTCTCTATCACAGCCTCCATTTTCCTCGCTCGAGCACACGGGAGGAGGCAGAAACTGCTGCAATTTCACTACTAAACTACAGAAAAATTCAACACCCGCGTTCCACCTCACGCGAAAAAAAAAAATCAACAGGCCGGATGGGCAAATAAGCCGATGGAGGCAACAAGGGGAAAAAAAAAACCCAACCCACCTGAACCCCTAAACTGCCCGCACCTCTAAAAACTCACAAACGGGGAATAAAATCCAGCGCTACCAGCGCCTCTCTCCTACACGCACCTCCCCGCCCCGCCGAGGAGAGCCCGGGGACTCAGAGCCGAGCGGGCACTACCCTCCCACACACGGGCAGCCGCGGAACCCATCTTTGCGCAGAACGGCCCGAGCCCCGGCGGCGGCAGCGGCAGCAGCGGCTCCGGCCCCCCGCGCCTCCCGGCACGGCAATGCGCTCAGAGCAGCGGGAGCCCGCAGCCCGCCAGCCCCGCGGCGCTGGGCAGATGCGCACGCACAGCGCCCCAAAATGAGAGGGGTGGAAAAAAAAAACCCACCAGAAAAAAAACCCCAATGAAGACTATGTCGCTATAGAACGCGAGGAGATGGCGCGGTAAAGCCGCTCCTGAGGGCACAGCCCCAGCGGAGCAGACTGCAGCTACTGCCCCGATCCTCTGCCCTCTCCGGGAAACACCCGGCCCGACCGCCCCACCGACCGACCCAGCGCCTCTCCCTGCCGGCGGCGCCCGCCCCG
>JANHGL010007059.1:0-75134 GCA_024611195.1 Ceyx melanurus
ACTTATAATTATACTATATAATAATATTAGAATATAGAATTATACAATGCATATAATACATAATACAGGCATATTATATATTATATAATGCAGGCAACTGCCACACTTTTTTCTAACCACTTTTGAGAAACAGAAGCATGTACCAACAATGACAACTATATTTTCCTCCTCAGTTCCATGAATTAGCTCTATTTTACATGACTCCATGTTGCTTTAACAGGGATTCATTTAATAACCATCTAGATGTTTATTTTGTAACCAGGTTATGTTCTCAGGTGTGTGTTAATTGCTGAATTAATAGAGATCATTGCAACCACAAAAACATTGGTGGGCTGCTTCTTCTAGAAATACAATTCCAGAGATCTAAACATTTTCCATTAAGGATTCATTCCAAGATGAAAGCCAATCAATATTCTAACAGCATTGCTGCTTTTATTTCCAGTCTTGTTCTTACTGTTATTAAATTGATGAGAGTTTTACACACTTTTTTTGTTTTGCAGTTGGAAAGAGACCCGATGGAGAAAAAGATTGGAAGAAGGGTACTTGAAATTATGTGCAAATATTCTGGTTGAATAGAAAATAGTTCTGACAGATAAAAATTGAGATCCCTTTCAAACATACTAAATCTTGGTAAGATTTCTGCCACAGACCTCAGCTGGATCAAGGTTAAAAACTTGTAATTTATTTCTATCAACATAAGCAGTGTGCCATTCACAACTTTTAATGAAATTATTTCTTTATACCTGAGGAAATTTAGACCAAAGTGACATATCCTAATGATGTTTTTGTCTGCTTTTTTTTTCCTTTTTTAGATGTTCTGAAAAGAATATAGTTCATTTCTATTCAAAAATGAACACTGTTCTCTAGCAGCATGATCTCTTTTTGAGGCTTGCCAGTCTTTCTCAAGGATTCATTAAGCTAATATATGAATATTAATAATCTGCAGTACAGAAAAACATCAGATCTCTCTTGCCTTACAGACATAATAACCAACTGAAATCAATGTCTCAAATCAAAGTCTGCTAAAAATACAGTGTCTGTGGAATCTTAGTGTATTTACTGTCTGATTTTAGAGGTCAAAAACTCACTAGAGACCCTGAAGAATACTTGGAATATGCCTGAGGTATAGCACCAAAAGCCAGACCATGCTGACTGAGATACAAGCTCAAGATTGTGGTAAATCACAGACATCTGAGTGTACCCCTCTCCTATCTCACTGGTATATTCTCATACTCAGCAAAGAGACTTTTGAAGACTAATCGTTCTTCTAAGCTACACATTGTTTTTTTAATTCTCCCCAACAAATAACCTTTCCTAGCTTCCTGCTGCCTCTTCTCACCCCCACCCTGAGCCATACTCCCTCCCCTTATTCTCAGCTGGCACTGAGAGCTGATATTGACTGAAAGCAAGATGCCCAAATACCTGAGCAGCTTCTGTATCCTCCCAGTGAGGATGGAAAATGGCACGCTCAGCTCAGTCAGCCTGGGCATTTCACCCAGCTTTTCTCCAAGGGTGGTAAGCATCTGTTCCTCTGTAGCCATGAACCTCTGCACGTTAAAAGTTCTTGCTGGCAAGGTCAAAGATGTCAGCAGAGGGAAGTGGATGCTGCTGAAGAGTATTTCCAAGTGTTCCATTTCCAAGCGAACGTTGTGAACGATTTCCAGTTTGCTCAAGAAAGAGGGCTCAGTGAGCTTTATGATGTAGAAGAATTTCTGCAGGGACAGGTTGTCAGATCTGAAGGCCACGCAGCAGATCTTCAGTGGACAACAGCATTTCTTCAGCAGGGCCTGCACCACCAGCTCATAGTTCCTCTCTGTAACAAACAAGTCAATTAGCACATCAATGCTGAGCTCAAACAGCTCTGGATTGCACTGTGTTTGCTGCAGGTAACCCACCAGTTCTAAACAAAGCTTGGAGAGCAGCTGTGTCCTGGCCCACCTGCCCATGGGCTTCTTGCACTCACAGAGTTGCACTTCCACATCTTTTAGCCCAGTCAAGTCCACCACTTTCAACCTTTTAGTGTAGGGAGAAGGATGGTTCAGCACATAGTCTCTCAGCCCTGTCAGGCAGCCTTCCAAGCATACTGAGCACGTCCTATGGCTCAGGTCTTCCTGGTAGTCCACAGTAGTGCCCAAAAGCTTTCCTACATTGAAATCGACAAGTGGCCAGTTCTCTACCAAGTCATGAATCACTTCCCCTTGCTCCAATAAATAGCTGGCTTTGAAAAGAAGAGGATAAAGATTATGGGCAACCCCAACAAGGCTCTTCTTGGCAAGCTCTGCGTTTGACACGAGCGCTTCGGCGCTGAGGAAGCGAAGAGACTTCATGGTTGCTCTGGACTCCTTGCTGTGGTGGAGGGGAGACTTGGGTGTTTAACTGAAGAATTTAGTTGCCTCTAACCTTCTATTTTTATCTGCAGCTGCTGTTTGCTGCTAATAGCAGCCTTGCTGGGAAGGCAACAGTCACATGCTGCCTCTGCTTTCTATTTTTGGAGCTCTGCTGTGGGTCTGCAGTGATTAACTGGGAGCTCTTCAGCCACAGAGCACTTGTTTAAACTTATTTATAAGCTCAGTCTAGGCCAGAGCACTGCCCAGCAGGACCAGTAAGATCAGGGCAGCACACCTCAATGAGAGTATTTCTGTATCCCATGCCATACAAGCAGTCACCCAGACTTCCAACATAAACAATCTGCGTGTGTGGCTACAGGGGTGGAAATGGGACAACTGGTAGTACAGAGGGAAACCTCTTTGGGCTGCCAACCTATAGCAAGACACTGCTGCCCAGCTAGAGACATCAACAGTGAAGGTTTGGCACACAGATACCCACCTACCTAAAAGCCAGCAGCAATCCCAACACAACCGTCAGGCAGACCAGGTAGCTGGAGTTTTCCAAATAGAGTTGGACTAGGAACACAGAGGTGAAATTTTTTTATAGCATCTCTTAATGCAAATCTTATGGTTTGGTCACCTGAACTAGCTTTTAAACTCTCTTCAAAACCACAATTAGAAAATATTTATAGAACTTCATATTTAGGGAGTTAAAGATATATTTTAAATAATAGAAATCATATAAATATTTAACTTCATTACACTATAAATGCACTTAGAAAAGTCAGGGTTCCTATCTATTGTAGAAAGGAATGTTAGGTATGGAAACTTCCTAACATCAGAATGAAAGTAAAAATGGTAATTTTCACTGGGGCCACAGAGCTTTCAGGGAATATTTATTAATCCAATACAAGACCATTTAGAATGAGATTTCTGTGTAGGAAGTCAAGGATCTTCACAAATTATTGCAAAGTAAAACAAACTCCCAAAATATCACTTGAATCTTTGCATCAAAAGGAAGATATTATAAGATACAATAGATTGTCACATATGAAAAGTTTAAAGTATAGTGTTATAATGACAACAAATATATATATATACATATATATATAGACAAAATATGGGCCCTTCTAAGGATGGAAATATTAGCTTATAAAGTCAATGGGAATTCTCTGAGTGACTGCAGTTTTAGAGTTGTCAGAGAGACACTCAGATCTCCAACTTTTATTGCTGCTTTTAAATATTTGCATGTTATAAACTCTAAGAAATGTCAGCAGCCAACACACTGTTGTCTTTTTTGATTTGGAAGCAGAAAGACAAACTTCTCAGAAGCTTTGTACTGAAAATCTTCTCTAATGGTAATAATTTATTCTCTAAATCATTTGCCGAAGTAACTGATTTCACCAAAGTGATACAATTTATTGCCAAACTTCTTATATTATACTATTAAAGTGTTTCTATAAAGACATATTAGCAGAAAAACTTTGCTTGTTTAAAAACAGAAGTGGTAAATTGACACGTTTGGGAAAGTCCACACAAAAATCTCCAAATAGCAGCACTCTAAGGATTGACAATATAAGGCACATCATTAGTTCACAGCCTTTGTTACATAAATCTTCTGCCAGACCATATCTTTGTAAAACAAAACTTCAGATATTTCAAAAACAAACTTCACAGCTCAGAGAGGCAGAATTCATCTGAATGCAGACTCTTTAACATTGCTGGGTCATAGTGCAGCATAATAAACAGTTACAAAGAACTTTATCCATGGAACAAAATGTATAGAAGAGACATCAACTATTTCTCTATTTCAGCTTTTTACAATGAAGTAGGGCATGGTTAATTTTTTAATAAATAGTGACTTAGGAGTTTTCAGCTGATAGTGCTGATTTTCTCTGATAGAACATGGTACAAAAAGAAAAAGCTGAAAGGAAAAAAAAAAACAAACCCAATCAACAATAAAACCAACAAACAAAATAATAATAATTAAAAAAAAACAAACAACCAACAAACCCAAAAAGTGAGTTTTTAGCCAGGGAAGCAAGAACTGAACTGGTCTAGGTGAACTAATTTACCAACTGATTATTCCAAGCTAACTCACACAGTAAAAAAGCAGCTGATCCTCACAACCAGATCCTCAGCAGCTGGAAATCTCTGTTGTGCTGATGGACATTAGTGGTGCTTGGCTGGTTAAAGTGTGCTGAGGAAGCAACCAAACACATCCATAGGACATGTAATTAAATGTGAAAGTACAGAGCAAGAGTATGGAGGGGGAGAAAATGAGGCAGCTGATGAACTCTGCCTGTTGTATACACCCTGTAGACACTGGGATCAATTGCCTTGGGGAAAAAAAAAAAGAAGTCAAAAATAGACATTTGGGAATACCCACTGTATTCTAGGATGTTCTTAATATAGAAATTGGGTACATGACACTTCATTACATTTCAAACTGAGAAACTATGCCAAATAAAACCTTTATGATACTAAAATTACACCAGAATGATACTAGAAAACATCTCCCAGAGGCATAAAAGCTTCAAAATGATGCAGATTATTCCAGGGAAAGCTCTCTTTGCTATCCCTCATCTGTTCAACTGTGGTGACACTACATACTGACAATGCCTAAGGCCTTTGGAAGTAAATGGAGAGCTAAGCCCTTTGCATATAGTATCTTTTGTTATTCAAAATGGGATTGTGTTCATCTCTGGTTTGCAAAAGTCCCTCTCAAAAGCAGAGAGGATCCTGATGCCTTTTCACAGGGACTGCTGCATCTTTAAACACTATGAAATTCTGATTTTCAGAATGGCATACTTCTGTGTGTGCAACACTTACCTGGTGAAAACACAATTTACTAATGTTTTCTTGAGGTAGCCTATACATAAATCTACTAGAGAATGCAGAAAAAAACCACAGTGTGGTTCTTTCTGCCACAACACAGCAATGACCTCTGCACAACAGCAGGAAAAAATGGGAGTATTTAAAAATCAACAACCCAACTTTGGCACGGGCACTTTGGCACTGTGAGACTGGAGATTTTGGCACATTGCAATTTACTGGTGCTAATATTTGAGATCAGTCATGATCCTGTTTTATATCTATGCCAACGACTAAAATACTTGTTCCTGTTATAATATCTGGAACAGCTCCACTTCATGCTCTACTTCACCAAAATACCATTGTCATATGCACTCAGTTCCCAAAAATAATTGTATTTACATTATTGAATTATAAAATTAACATCCCTACTGGTGACAGCCTTATAACCCTCATTAAGAGTAACTCTGGCTGATGAAGCTTTCCAGTGAGGGACACTGTTTTCAATCAGTGCCCAAGCTGACTGCAAACAGCTGCTTTTGGGCTGATCCCAAACCAGCCAGGACTCTGAATCTAGTCTCTCAAGGGATATCTTCTGGATCTGTCTAGGTTTGGATGTGACATTTGCCATCCCTCTCTGCAGGCTGCAGGAGCCTAACAGGGAGTTTTAGCAAAGGGGACCAAGACAGAAAAAAATATGTGGCCAGAGATTTCCACACATTGTCTCACTCTTTTTTTTTTTTTTTTTTTTTTTCCACTTTTGACTGAGTAAATCTCAGGTTTGATGTCTGACACATAGAATCACAGAGGTTGAAAAAGACATTCAAGACCAACCATCAGCATCAACCAAGTCCACCACTAAGCCATATCCCCAAACAAATCAGAATTGACTAATACCCATTCAAACTCTGGGTTTGAACCACTAATTCCTAAAGTAAAATTTACCAAGTGAAGCCTCCACTGGATCTAATTTCCAGCAATTCAGATTCTTCCCTGAAGAATCTTTTACACATGGTTCATGAAATATCCTATCAAAAAAACAATAAGGGATACATAAGGATGACAGAGGTGGCTGTGCACTCAACTGATGGCACAGAACCAGTGCTACTTATACCACTGAATATTTCCAGCTAAAATTTCAGGATTAGAATATTCCAAGAGGGGAAAAAAAAAAAAAAAGCCCAATAAACAGTAGACCAAAGGACTATGCAGTGTTATACATCCATGAGAAGTCTTAGAGTTTTCAGTTTTATTTAGAGTTGGATATCAGGGGTGTCTCCAGCTGTGTTTAAGGTGATGTAGATCAGATTCAGACACAACAGGCCTCTAGTGCAATCTCATCTCTGCTCATTTGACAGAAAACTGGCAACAGCAACAAGAAAACAAAGGGAGTTCCCAACACAAACAAGTGTACAGGTACACAGTAGCCAAACTACCCCTGGACAATAAACCATCAACATCCTGAGTCATTGTGGCACTTAAATTATGTGGCAAAACACAGCATGGCAACTGAGAGATCATGATCCTGATCAGCTACTGGAAGTGAAACATAAATTAACAAGAACATCTAACAGAGTGTCTTCCAAAGCAGCAGTAAAAATGACAAATACTTATAGTTCTGTCTGAGTGAGGCTATTTTTAAAATAAAGCAGCTTTATTAAGAATATGAAATGAGTTGCTTGTGACCACACAAACTACAATTCTGAACTAATTCTCAACATTCTTTCATTCCAGTGCTACTGAGTAGAGGAAATGAAGGTGAAGGAAGGAAATTACCTTCCTGGAGTCCTTGATTAAATTTTCAAGATGCTAGAATTTTCCTTTACCTGGAAAAATTCCCACCAGAGTCAATATCCCACGATTACTCAGTGACACAAATATTCAAGAGCAGAAAAAATATTTTTCTTTAGCTTGCATTTATAAAAGGCACAGATCCATTTCAATCAGGGTAGACTTAGCAGCCAAGACACTAACCATTGGCTTCTCCTACTTTAATTCCATACATCATAAATATTGAATTCCATTACTGAAGCAGCAAGTGCAGCCTATTTCTTTAAATGTATTTATGGCATAATAAACAATTTCCATGTTAAAAAAAAAAGCCAACATGGATTTACCCTTTGAAAAGATTCCTGGTTTAGCCCTCCAAAAAGAATATTGTTTTACGTAACAGTCTACATGAAAAAAAAATAACAAGGAGGCATATTTCTTTCACTAGGGACCCTTTCAGTGAATGAAAACCTAAAAATATAAGTGCAGTGAAAAGCTCCAGTGTTTTTGCCATCATGGGACCCCACTTTCTTCCACCTGCAACCATTCTAGAGCAGATCCCACGAACCAGTAAGTCGCCCTCTATTTTTACAGAAGCCCTTTGTTCAAGTTATTCTCATTTTCAGGCAAGTCCTGGCTCACAACTGTGTTTCCTCTTGTTCCAAAGAATGTGGAGGGATGTGGCAAGATGCTGGAAGAGAGGCTAATTTCTGGAGCTTAGGGTGTTGCAGCGGTTTTGGCCTGTGAAAAGAACGTCGGCTCTGTACACGTCTGGCTGCAGCAGATCTGTAATTCCCTTGCACATCAAGCAAAATTTTTTTCTCCTGGGGCTCCTTCATGTAAGAGTCTTCCAGCCCTTCAAAAGTAAGTAGAGAAATCTCTTCTTGTGAATTCTCTGACTTGTAGCTAACTTCAGAACAATAACCTGAGTTGACTGTCTCTTTGTTATTGGTATCTGTACCCGCTTCCCAGAATAGATCAGGTATATTTGGGTCACAAGATGCTATATACTCAGAGACAGTAGAAAGAGAGATATTCCCTGTGTTTTCCAATGAAGAATAGTTCTGTGTCCAAGGCATCTGAAGACAAGATGGGAAGAAATGTAGGGGAGACATTGAAACACTTTGGTTTTGGTTTAGTTGGTCGTCTGAAGAGGAGTATTCTGTCATTTCCACGTCCTGGTCTGCATCACCTGGAGAGAACAGTGAAATAGAAACATTTGTAATATTCATTTTCTACACTATTATCCTGGCTACAGGGCTTTGTTTTGGGCTATTTTTATTAAAGTCTTATGAGTGTTTTTTTCCTGAGGAACTGTGCCCTGTCATAATGAATGACAGCCCAGTTCATTGTGGGTAAAACCCTGTTTTATCTGTTATATGTGTGAATTCAGTAGAGCCCCATGGGTTAAATAACTCTGGGGCAAACCATATCCTTTGGCATCAGCAACTGGATTCATTTCTAGGGCTCCAGACTGCTCTGCTTACATCTGCACACAGGAGTGACAGTAAACTCAGAAAGACCCACCACTGTTGAAGGAGACTGAATCAGAATTACCTCATTCCTGTTCAGGAATTCAGGTACAAGATTTATCACTTTGAATTGACTAACCAAGAAACCTGGAGCCTCTTGAAAAATGGATGCATAATATTCTGGTATATCTGAATATATATATATATATATGAATACTGTTTTCTTGGCATTTAAAATATTTAAGACAGAACAACAGCAGGACCCCAAATAGTTGGACAGTTCTTCTGCAGAAGGAAAATAGAATCAGAGAATGTTAGGGGTTGGAAAGATCATCAGGTAGGGTCACCCAGGGCAGGTCACACAGGAACAGATCCAGGTGGGTTTGGAATGTCTCCAAAGAAGGAGACTCCACAACCTCCCTGGGCAGCCCATTCCAGTGTCTGTCACCCTCAAATAAAAGTAGATAAAATAAAAATTATTATTAATTATTATTATTATTAATAATAAATAATAAATAATAAAAATATGGCTTTTAATTCAAGCTGGAAGAAGGTAGAAGATGTTTAGTTAGAAATCAGGAAGGAAATGCTCTGAGAGAAGGAAAAACAGAACAGTAAGTTAATTGCCAGCAGTCAGAGTTGACAGGAAGCCTGAAGAAAAAATGAAGGTGACATTATATTTCAGAATATTACATATGTGTTGAATCTGGGAGGAATGATCTGGGTTTGTCCTCTGGGCCATCTGCTAGCAGGAAGGAATCTACTGACTTATTGCTGAGCCGGAATGGAGTGAGCCTTCTGAAGTTGGTTGGAGAATATGGGATCTGCACCCTGGCCCTTTGTGATGGTACCACAGTATCTTCACTAGATAACCATGGGGTGAACTTCATGTAGATGCTTTGATCATCATCAGCTGAAAATACTGGGTTATCAATTCCTAAAAAAAGAAAAAAGGTCATGAGTGACAAATACAATTGAACAAAAGAATATCTTGGTAATATATCCAATTTTTTTAGTGAAATGAGAATGGCTATAATGGGGGAAAAAAATAGGCTAATATACACCAGTGTAGGTGTGACTAGGCCAATACACAGACTATTATACACACAGAGGATATCCTTTCTACCTTGCTTATTGCTAGTCATTAAGGAGAAAAAGAGAAAAATTGGATATTGTATCCATCTGTAGTTATGTTTTGGATACACGGAGAAAAAAATAAAATCAATAAAAAAATAAAATTTTAAGTCAGAAAATTTTAAGCTAAATAAATGATACAAAATAATTGCAGAAAATGGAAATCAAACCCTAAATGGGAAAAAATAGCAAACACAACTCCATAAAGGAATGAGATGTGTGTAAGGGAACTAAAATAGGGAACAGAGTTCCCTAATTTAATTTAATTTGAATTAAGTTCCCTAATGTAAGTTACAGCAGCCTTTTAATAAATATATCAAGTCTGTAATGTTTGAACAGAAAAAAGAAATTTTAAAACTTAGTCTAGGTCTGCATTTTGCCACCCACTTATTTCTGGATGGCTTTCTACATCCTATAACACAGAATTTGTCATGGAACAGTGAAAAAGCTTTATCAGCTTGTCTGCCAAAGCAGTGCAGACACAAGTATTTGTCCCCACTGTGAGCACCCTGTTATACAGAAAGCACCCAGTGGCATGCTGAAAATTCAAACAGAAAAGTGCTAAAGAGAAAGCAAGTTGAAAATATTATAAATTCCTGTAATATAGAGTGATACATTTTCAATCTAGTATTTTGGAGCCTTTCAGGGCTGGAAAACAAGTCCAGTGAATTCTTCAGGAATGTTGCAAATCTGCCTTTTTCAGTGACTTACAGAGCCTGTAAAGATCTGAGGAAGCTGTGAATTTAAGAAGAGAAATCCTCCCTGAAAGAAGAAGCATAAAATTCATCACAACAAAGCGCTCCAAATGCAAGTAGAAATAGTTCTAAAGGGCTAGTACTGACCAGCCTCTAAAACAACATTTTCTGTTGGTAGAAATAATTAGTGGGTTTGGATCTGCTTTAGTTATGATCACAACTTGTATCAGTATCAAATTTGATGCTCTACATATCTCTGGTTATCCAAATTTTATTATCTGTTAATGTTAATATTAAGCAAATATATTTTCTAATAGAACACATTAAAACAAAACACACACACACACAAAAAAACCCCAGACAAAACCAGTAGAAGTTCAAGTATTTTTTTAACATTAATAAAAACCACAAACAAACACAAAACAACTCTGTAGATAATTAGTATTTTTTACCATTGGGAGTGTCTGAGAAATTTTGCTTTGTCACATTAGCCAGGAAATCAACTCCTTTGCCTAGATGCAAAGTTTCATAATCATTATTTTCTTCTGATTCAGAAAACTCCAGATCTAGAAAAAAAAAAAAAAAAGTCCACTTTGATTAGAGATTTTCATCAGTTCTGACAGAAAATGCTATTTCATGCTGGCTTGTGGGTTTCATAGCTATCAAAGATACATCTTTAATAAGTCCCTAAATAAGGGTAAAATTGAATCAACAGTTGTAGCACTGAAATGTGAATTTATATAGAGTTTGCAGCTTACATACCAATTACATCAGGAAGCTGAACACAGCTTTCCAGATTGCATTATTATGTGGTGCTAGGACAGAGACACTGCATTTAAGTACAGAGCACATCCCCACTCTTGAATTGTGAATTATTAGTCCCTTTTTAATATCAGCTCCACTGTTGGATAGAATGAAATTTTGGATATACTGAATTTTTTGGAGTGATGCTTAACTGACAGTGTAACTGGTAAGTTTTTTTACCATCAAACTGGTCTAAGAGTCTTTTTACCTTTTTCCTTCAAAGTAAAATCTTGTACTGAATTTTCTGAAGGTATTTTTCCATTTGGTATTGCACTGTTTCGCTGGAAGAAAACAAATTAGAAAAGAAAACAAGACCATCATCACATAGCAATGGCAGTGACAGTGCTTGAAGTCATGAGTTTAGCAGCATAACCCAGAAATCTGTTGTAATCTTTGCTTGAGCCTCAATATGGATGTAAGTTGTTTCCCTCCCCACTCTTGAACTCATTACAGGAAAAGAAAGGAACTTGGGCTCTTTGTATGGTTTATGTTTTGTGGAATGCTCTATGTTACAGTGCCACCCTGCTACATCTCCCCTGCAACATCTGCCCATGGTGTTGTAGAATGGATCAAGGGCTGTTATTTTTCACCTGATCAATAAGAAGAGTCCCAAAGCAACATGGAGAATCATAGGGTTGGAAGGGACCATGGAGATTTCTGAGTTCAATCTCCCTTGACAGAGCAGGACCATAGACTAGAATCCAATCTGGCACAGGTCAAACAGGAACACAGCCAGGCAGGTATGGAAAATCTCCAAAGAAAGAGACTCCACAACCTCTTTGGGAAGCCTGTTCCAGGCTCTGTGACCCTCACAGGAAAGTAGTTCCTCCTCATGGTGAGGTGGAACCTCCTGTGCTCCAGTTTCTATCCATTCCCCTTATCCTATCCCAGGGCACAAGTGAGCAGAGACTGCCTCTCCTCCTGACACTCAGCCCTCAGCTCTGGATAAACATGGATTAAATCCCTTCTCAGGATGCTCTGCTCCAGACTAAAGAGCCCCAGGGCTCTCAGCTTTTCCTCAGCAGACATATGTTCCAGCCCCTTCAGCATCCTTGTACTCTCTTGAGCAGATCCTTGTCCCTCTGGAGCTGGGGGGCCCAGAACTGGATGCAATATTCCAGGTGAGGTCTCAGCAAGGCAGAGTAGAGGGGGAGCAGAACCTCCCTGGATCTGGACACACTCCTCCTAATGCCCCCCAGATGCCAATTGGCCTTCCCACCCCTTATCAAAGTTTAGTCTCTTCTTGCTTAAGCCCTTTAAGTTCATGAAGGACAGAGAAATATGCAGGACACAGGGCTCTTTAGAGACCTCTCAACCCTCCCCATCCCTGAGTTTGTAGAGTAAGTGGCTCTATTTGGATTCTTATGAAAGCACTTTACCCTTTTTTGGCCCCGGTCTCTCTTGTGGATTTTATTGAGTTTCTTGGAATGGTTTATTCCTAACTTGGTACTTTTGAAAGATTCTAAGCGTTTCCTCATTGTCCTGTGGAAAATTTCCTTGTCTTGTTTCTCATCTTCATTGTTCATGATCTCATGTCGACTGTACAGGTGTTTGTGCTGTGGCCAGAAAGGGAAGACAGTATTAATGCATTTAGAAATCCAGCTGGAATCAATGCATTCAGTCAGTGTCAGGCAAATAGCTCCATAAAAGGAGAATAAAGCAAAGACTAGTTTGGAGACATTAATGAAACTCCTCTTTCTTCAACAAAAAGCAGATATAAATCCAGGAATTTTACATACGTAACAGTGTCTGTCATTCTAAGCAACCCTCTCTGTAAAAATGTCTGCAGCATTTCAGTTGTTACACTCCATTTAATCCCAGTTCAGAGCATACATTGGACCCAGTTGTGCATCCCATTTGCCCCAGTGAAATCAAAGGCATTAGTTCTATTAAAGAGCTATGTTCATAAATGAGAAACAGGATAAACCAAGAGTCTCTCTGCCTTGAGAGTGCAGATGGGTTCTTTTGCATTTCACTCTCAGGTTTTTGTTCCTAATATTCCTAGTTCCTAGTATCATAACCTAGTTTTAGACTGGAAGACAATCCAAATGTAGCCTTCAGTTCTCACCTCCTGCCTGGGTTTATACAGATACTGCTGTAGGGTGTGATGAGCTAATGTGTCTTCTGTGTCCCGGATACTTTTTCTTCTCTGCTCTAAAGCTTGCATGTCGAGGCAAACTGGTCCAGCTTTTTCTCTCCTGAAAAAGAATACAATATACAAACAGGAGTTTTAAAAATCAGTAACTGCTGAAGAGGAAGAAAGAAGAGCAAAATGGGGAAAGAGAAGGAGAAATTAACATGAAGAAACAAAGAAAGAAAGATACTATTATGTGACATAAGATCTGCTTGGAGAAAGACTCATGAAAGACTTAAGGAAGAAACTATTTTCTTTTGCTTTTCTCTCTGATGATTTCTCTGGAGCAAGCACAGAAATGACATCTAGCCCAGTTTATAGTAGTTGGTGAACAAAAGGCACATGAAACAACTCTAATATGGATCTCTGCTTCATCTTCCCAGACTGTAAAAAGTTGTTTGTGAGTAAAATGCAACACTAGAACTGTATATATACCCATTTTATAGGAGAAAAGATCAACTGAAGTTCAAAGAGTGAGTGAAGCCCTTGTAATTTTTTTTTTCAAAATTTATAACACTGTTCCTATTTCCTGACATAAAACATAAAAAAAAGTTCCCCCAAGTCTATCCAGATTACTTACAGTAAATAAGAGACAGAGCTTTCCACAGTACTTGGGCGTGGGGTGTTGAAATCCACATTTACCATGTTGTCTGTACTTGGAGAACGAATAAATGCCAAGGAACCTCTGCGTTCTCCCTGGTCACAGAAAGAAACAAGACATATTAGAGCTGTAAACACCTGGTGCTAAATGTGCATCAGAAAATAGTTTAGTTTAGTGGATAACTTTGTGAGGCTGCTATATGCAAATGGCAGAAGAAACAGGGTAGAAGTTGTATTTAGGTAATGAATGGAAACAATTCTGGGTTTATGGTTTCTTTGAGTGACATTATCCCAATGAACAAAGTTAGGAGAAAAACAATTCTAATTTATTTTGAGGAGGTGATTTCTTAGCCCTCAATCTGGTTGCAAATTGTATTCTTGTCTATCACTTTTCACAGACCCTGTCAGGGATGGATCTTTTCCTTTGCACCACATCACAAACCAAATATATAAGGATATCTATGCAGATGTTTATGATTCAACACATCATTGCACTAACAGTGCCAAAGATACAACACTGAGATTCTAAATTCTCTCCCAGACTGGAGGCAGCAAATGTTATTAGTCTAGCAAATGGTGGTGGAAGACTACAAGACTATTTGAAAAGGTTTATGGCATGTAGAGATGAGATACTGAAGAGATGATATTTATGTAAACTAGTGTAACAGAAGTGTAACAGAAGTGAATTGCTGGAAAAATTCAGATTTATGTCTTTAGAGTTCTCTTTACTGCTTGCATGATCTCTTATTTAGAAACACAGCAGGGAGAAATCACATGGTATGTAGCTACATTTTAAACTGTAATGAACAATATACCAAGAAAACCCATCATTGAAAGAAATTTGATCTACATTTCTCCAACTGTAACTTTTTTATGTCCCCTTGTATTGAGTCCAAGGGTTTATTTTCCCCATCTCAGCCCTCCCAGTGCTGAGCTTTGCATAGAGAGCTGGGAAGATGCTGGGAACACCCCGTGCTGTGGCTGCTTTCCAACATTCCCCCCAGTGGGATGGGGGGACAACACCTTGGGAGGGGACACAACTGGGACAGCTGACCCAAGCTGACCATATTTCATATCATATGGCATCAGCTCAACAATACAAGCTAGAAAAATGAGAGAGGATTGAGATGAAGGGCATCAGCTTGTCTTCCTGCAGCCCTGCTTCCTGGAAAGACCCCAGACAGGATCTGCTGCTGGGAAGCAGGGAATAAACCTCTGTTTTCCTTTGCTTCCACACACGTGGCCTTGTTTTGCTTTGCTTTTCATTAAACTACCTTTGTCTTAACCTGTGAATTTAATCTTATTTTCTTCCCCACTGTTCCAGCTGAGAGAGGAGGAGTGGGGGGAGTGTTAGATGGGCACGTGGTTCCCAGCCAAGGCCAAAACAGAATGGCTAATTTACAAAACCTCAAAAGAAATATTTGCTTATCCTAATCATTTTGTTATCTTGCTAACCAGTAACATAATTACTGGAGTTCATTTTCTTTTTCAAATTTAAGCTTTGAAATGCCATGTTTCACTGAAAGAAACTTGCATGGCTGTAGCTCATTAAAAAAAAAAAATATTAAAAAAAGAAAATAAAAGAGATTGTTATTAGTAGTAGTAGCATTTTTAGTAGTAGTGTTTATTTTAATTAAAGAAATTGACTGGTATATCTATCACCTAGCTGTGAAAATGAGCCCACTTAGAGATTACAGGCCTAGATAATTACTTCAAAGATCACTGTTTAAAATACTGCATTTACAGCTATTGTCTGCATTATAGGATTGAACTAAGGTGACCAATTTCATACTGGAGAAGATTAGGAATTCTTACACTATTTCTTAACATTACTACAGCCTGGGAATTTTACTTCTGCAGAAGGAAAATATCTTCCTTTTATTCTCTAACTTAAACATTTTCTCCTGTTTCAAATCTTAAATTTCTCTAACTTCGCAGATCTGTGATTGTGTTTGATATCTGTAGAATATAACTTTAATCCTAATTTTAGAACTGTGGGTGTTGTGATTCTATTGAATTAAAGTTATTCATCCCATATTTTTTTACTGTGATCTGTCAGAATGAGGTTATAGTAGTCCACTGCTATTTGGAAGTGAGCTTGTTCTTATCAGATTTGCCATCACATCACTGTTTTGCAGGAGCAGAACACACTATGTTGACACATTTAGACAGCTGATTGCCTGATCTCTTTGGAATTTCAGTATTTTTTCATGAAATGAATATAGAAACAAAGTTATTCAGTAAAATCCAACAGAAAAGTACACTGACATAGCACAATAAACTCATAATTTGGGATCAGGGATACTACTGAAAACTACAGCCACTCAAACAGGTGATACTGAGACTCAAAACACATGTAGGAAAGAAAAAAAAAAAAAAAAAAAAGCAGAACAGAAAGCAAAATAATTTCCTTTCTCCTGCAATACATGATATTGAAAATTAAGCCCAAAAGGAAATGATGCTACAATATATCAAGTGTTCATAAGTACCTCAGCCACATAGCTAATTGCATCCTTCAAGTTGAGTTCATGGAAAACATTAAGGATCTGGTCTCTTGATTTTTGAGCAGACCTTCTCATCAGTATTTTACTGAGGAATTTCCTATCAAAATTGGACCACCTGATAATTTAAACAAACGGTGTTAATGGCAACAAGCAATTTTAGTTTCAGAGCATTTTTAGTTTAGCATAAATTATATTTTTGTGAGCTAAGCAATTTTTTGTTTTAATGGTGAACACAGCAATGTAAGGGATTTATGGTTTGAAGCTGTTCAATTAGCTTTTAAAGCAAGTTAAGAAAAAGCCTGCTAGTGTTGCAGCTGTCTCAAAACATTGGATATATACACTTACCAAACACCACTACAACAGCAAGAGTGCTATGACTACAATATCCCATTTTAGAGTCACAGGGACATTTTATATACTGGGAGAACATGCTACCTTATTTTTCCACTTCTGAATATGCAGTTATATTTAATAGTTTCATTCTAAAAGGCTTGGGTTTTGTTTTCTCCTTTGGAAGGAAATCTGCTTTTTCTCAGCTGGTTATTGTAGGATAACCATCCTAGAAAATCAATTCAGAAAATCAGTGTCCTTCCAAAAGTACTTAAAGGGCCTTATTCATGCCATTGATGTACACTGGGGATAGAAATGATGTGCATTTTCTGTGGTTTACACTTCCAAGCTTGTCTGAGAGTAGAATATCTGCATTTCATATTTATCCTTCTTAAAAGTCGTAATACACAGAATAGATTTCCTAGCACTATTTCAGCATTCCAAGTTAGTTTCTACTTACTTGTCTCTCAGATAATTATGTCCTATTTGTCCAGAAATGTCTTCTATAGCAGAAAGAATATGATCAAAGGCCTAAGAAAGTGAAAGTGGAATTAATATTTTTACAGAAATAAAATACATAATTAAAAAGTAGCTCAATTTATACCAGGTTAGACCAAGTGACTATGAAGAATAATGTTATTGTTGCTAAGCAGATTTTTTTTCCCTATTTACAGAAATGCTAACTATTATATGCTTTTATTAAGGGACTTTGTAAAAATCCAAAAGATCCCAGAGTTTTGTTTAAAAAATGTCTTACCCTGCCATGAAGTTTCTCATTCAGTTTTGGCTCTCTGTGTTCACTTTTCTTCACTTTCAGCCACTGTACCAAAGGCTTGATAGTCAGTCCCTAAGGATTGAAACATGACAATAAATACTTAGCAACTTCCTTAGAATTTCCTCCCTCTGATTATTGTTAAAAAGAAATAGAGCATTTTTGTGTTATATGGTTCTCATACTTCCTCGCTTGATCTCTGTCCCCTTTAGAAGATAAAATAGAATATTTTCAACTCCTTCTATAAAGGTTTGAAAGGACAAAAATATCAGAAGAAGATCTCTTCTAAAAGAAAAATATGATAATGGATGGGTTAAAGGATTTCCTATACCATTGAATATTGTCTTTTTTACACATATCAGGATTTTGTGACTGCAATTAAGCTTTCTATAATAAATTGGAGGAAAAAAACTTCCATATCTCCATTTAAATCAATGTTGTTGGGTTTTTTTCATCCATAAAGTGCTATTTTATTTGGATGTTAAATAGTTTCCTGTCCCACTGTTAAAACAAGGACTTAGGCTCAGGTAGATCAGCCCAAATGACTGTATTTGCCCATAAAAAGGACTGTTCCCTATAGTTCATTCACATGAGGTGAAGAATTTTTAATCAGATATTAACTCGAGCACTATTAATACAAAGTAGCTAAGACTGAACGTTTTTTAGCACAGAGGAAACTGTGTTTTGTCCCTTGTGGGGATATGAAAACATAAAATAGGACCTTTGTTACTAAAATTACAAATTCAATTATGCTTCCAGTTCAGTGAAACAATATGCAACCTTCAGCTAAGTTCTGCTTTAAGCCTTCAGTACTTTCAGGGGACTCTTTTCTCCTTGCAAGAAGCATGCTTAAGAAGTTGATTTACCTGAAAAATAACAGTAAAAAAAACCACAATGATTGTTGTGCTGACAAACAAGTTTTTCTCTCTCACGTTCTTTTCTTCCAGAAGCACAACCAAAGCAAAAGCAACTGCTCCACGTAGACCACCATAGGACATCACCACCTGGTCTATTATCTCCAACTGGACCATTCTGTAGTGGTTAAGAATCCACGTCTGTAAAACCACACCTAGAAAAGACAAATGCCAACAGGTCTAAGAAATATCATTAGGAGATGTCAAAATCCCAGCCACGTGCAACCAAAATGGTACCAGCAGTCTGCTTTCATAACAGAGTCTCTACAGAATCTATTCCTCCTTCTGTATTGCTGAGGTCCATTTGGTACCTTCCCCTTTATATTTAGCCAGAGTAATTGAATGAAGGCTCTGTGAGCTCTGCTGAGAGTGCTGCCTTT
Organism: Ceyx melanurus; assembly: GCA_024611195.1. Taxonomy (NCBI): domain Eukaryota; kingdom Metazoa; phylum Chordata; class Aves; order Coraciiformes; family Alcedinidae; genus Ceyx; species Ceyx melanurus. The sequence continues at coordinate 18,651 of JANHGL010007059.1, forward strand.
GGCATAGGCACTAGGGGTGAAATTCTGCTATGGGTAGACCTTTGAAATTCACAATTATCAAGACTATAATGTCTAGCACCATGGTATTTTAACAGAAAGAGGACTGGGTTGAAACACTGTTGATTTGAGTGTGGTACTCTCTACAAATCCCTAAAAATTGCATTTATGGAATTTCCTTATGCTAACATAAGGCCTGTAAGTGAGATGCTGCCTGCTGTAGGAGACCTAAAGCTCTAGAAACACAACATTTCCCACCATACAGAAGCTTCACCATTCCTAAGAGTGGCACAGAATATGCAGGCCAGCACTGTAAACCAGTACAAAAGAGATATTTTTAGAGCACTTGGAGCCTGTGCTAAGGAAAGAGTGTCTTGTGGTGGAGAGGACCTTGAAAATTAATTTATTCCAACTATCTGACTTCTTCAAGGGTATGAAAGCTGCAGTTGTGTAAGGCCCAGGATCCCATCTTCAGTAATTTATCAATGTCTAAGCTCAATTATTTTAATGGATGCATATTGTTATTGCTGAATAATTACTATTTCATTATTGATCACACTTATTACAGGATTGCTAATACCTCCCTATAGGAATACTAGATGTGACAAAATCAGGATACTGAAGACTTCTTTAAATCCCTCAGGCAGATCAGTGGTTACTGGGAGGTGGCTACATGAGCAATGGTTACAGGCTGTTTGAAAAGGAGGACATGGAGCTAGACCCTTCATTCAGCCCAGGAATCTCTAGGCAGAATTAAGAATACGGAGTCTAAAACTACCAGCTAAATAGATGTGTTACCTGTCAGTGGAATTTAATTCAAGGCAAACAAGCAAACAAAGCCATTTAAGTTCTTCTCAGATGTGAGTGCACAACCAAGTCGTTGCTCTCTCAGAGTATTTCATTCTAGGTCTTTTTGGTGTTATTAGCACCCTTGCTATTTCACAAAGCAGTGATTAAATAGCAGAACTATAGAATTGAGCAAATCACTGTTGGTATTTTGAAATGTCTGCAAACTTATATAAGCCCAGTAAATTGACAGTAGGCAATCCCTACCTGCCACAGTCTTATTTACTCAGTTTTTTGCCAGCCCCTGAGAATTATTTCTTAAACCAGAGAACCTGCAGTGTAATTATGTATGGTCTTACATCACCCTGTGTCTCAAACCTGAAATCAACCATAAAATTGGCTTAAGACAATCTCTTTATTACCACATTGAAAGACCTGAAGGAAAGAGGTGGTTGACAGGGCTCACATCTTTTGTTAGGCTACGAGTTAAAGAACAAAGTCCAATCCACTGGGGGATTTTGCTGATATTGGGGTCAATAAAAGTTAGCCACTGTGTGATTCATGTTAACCAGAAGGCTAGTCATGGCTTCACAAATCACCAGCAGTGAAATCATTCTGTATTTTCAGCACATGTTGAAGCATACTGTAAACATCTATCTCCTAACCCCAAATCAATAATAAATTCAAATGGCCAGATAATATTTAATTGCATCGATAATAAAGTGCAAGGACATGAAGATCCATTCCCTTACCAATAACTCTATATACTGAGATGAAGACCAGAGTCAACAGAATAAAAGCTGTATTCCAAGTCCAGATGTCTGGATTTACAGCTGAAATTCCAAGGAACATGAAGATAATAGTTTCTGCTCCACTGGCCATCATTTTCATGGTATATCTGACAGTTGTAGAAGACTGTTCAGATATGTTAGCCTTGACATATTTCTGACAGCAGATACCACAGAAAGTTATCCTAGGAAAACAAAAACAAAACAAAACACGCTCAAAACCAACCAAACAAAAAAAACCACAATTGTTCAGAAAATATTTGCTGTAACATTTGTCTGTCACATAGTGATAAAAACCCCACCCACCATTAATTCCTAAGAAAAAATACACTCAGGAGACCCTGTGGAGTCTAATCTGGGTAAATGTGTATTTCAAACAGTTATCCTGAGCTGTGCCCAAGAGGTCTGAAGACACCATTTCATCAGCTTGTAACAGATCTTCATTCTCTTCAGATTGCCAAAGTGTCTTACATCCAAAATTCAAAATTAAATCTTGAATGAAGTTTGCATTAAGATTTTCAGATCTTGGGTATGCTCACTGTAGCATGGCAAACAAAACCGAGGCAAAAGGTACTCCAGGAATCCATGGATACTAAAAGAAGAATGACCACGGAGCTATTCAAGCCAAACCAAGCAAAATTTAGACAAACCTTAACAGGTCAGTCAAGAAAGTGAGAGCAGCAAATAATGGCCTTAGGAAAATATTGTTTGAATGACAAATGATAATAACAGATGTCTGTATAAATAGATGGACAACTGTTATTAAGTATTCCTAATCACAAACAAGAAAGAGTCAAGACTGTATTTTGCAAAGGGAGTTCTCACGCTGCACAGGAGATACTGGAAAACTTGCATTATTTTTCCTTTTTATGCTGCAATATTCAGCATAAGCTTGGGGAGTGGCATATCCTATAGGTGCCCTAGGTCTTTTTTTTCCGTGTTTTTCAGCCCATTTTCCCTTCTCAGCCCTTTCACAGACAGTAGTAACTAGAGACTTACGCAAGGATAGCGGAAAGAGAAAGCATCTCTGCTGTGAGGTAAGACAGGTAGGAAATGATAAACACAAATCCAGGCTCAATGATTCTCACGTGCTTGGTGAAACGACTGACCAGTGAGAGCAGGAATGCAAAGAAAACACCAACCAGGGTCCCACCCAGGCTCACCACAAAAAATGACACTGCAAAAGAAAACCAAACACAGCTTAAAGAGTATAAATATTATAGGTTGAACTAGTTCTGGTTTGTGGCCAGCACATCAGAGAACACTTTGGAGGATGCATCCAAACTTTCTTTAAACAAATGTCTTACCAAAAATACATTAGAGTATGTCAGAGTCCCTGTTAAAACATTGATTCATAAGATAATGTAGCATGTCATGCTTGGAATGGGAAACAAAGACTAATATTTTTAGGTAAATAACATCTCTTAATAGTCACTGGCAAACATTACTCGGTGGCAATCAGTGATAGGAGTGAGAAAGCCCACATGGAATCTCACTTTCCTGGAACGTAGGGAAAGCACAGGCTGAAACTAAGGATTTGTTATAAAATACAAAGAAAATACATATAACTGTCAAATATGATGGTCTTAACAACTGAATTCCACATCTGTTATCACCAGAAGAAAACAATTCTGATTTAAGTTTCCTAAATATTCCAGAATATTCACTTTTAAAAATTTATTTTCTTAACAGTGGCAAGGGAAAGGGTTGAAAAATAACAGATACTGATAGCATAAAAACTGTATTTTGTTTAAAAGCCTGCATATACACACCAGGGTTGTAATACAGAATCCAGTTGTACCCACCTATGCCTTTGACACATTCAATCCCCGTCACATTCTCTGCACCCATTTTAACAAAGGATTCAAACACATTGTACAGCACCTGAAAAGAAAAATAGACTAACTGAATATTTGCTCCTGAATTAAGCCTATGCAAATAATCTCATTATTGGCCTCAACATAATGAATTCTGAAATCCTGTGTGACTAAGGGAAATTCTATGTGGAGGGAGAACATTTTATAGAGTTTTTAATTTGAAAAAAAAAATGGAAAAAATGCATTGGAGCAAGCAGAAGCAATTTAAATCAAAACTATTATCTTCATTCTCTTATTTCAACACAATTTCTCTCTATAAGAATCATCGTTACATTTAAATGTGTACTTCTAAAGCACTTCTCACTCCAAAATCCAGGAAGATTTGTTTCATCATCTGTGTAAAATAATTAAAATACTTAATAATACAATAAGAATATGCTAATAATAAAATACAGCATTGAAATAGGTCGAATATACATTAAAAAAAATGAATGTAAAAAAGAATAAACTATACTAATTACACTCAAGCTTTAAAAATATTTGACTGTAACACTGATAATGCTGACTCTAAAGAATTAGTTTTACCCATACCCATGCCTAAGGAGGTTTGTCTAAGCATTCTTCTTGGCACATGCCTGTCCTAATCTATTCTTAAATGCTCCAGTGATGGAGGAGAACTTTCCTATGGAGTTCTCTTATTTGTAGAGTGATTGTATTCATTTCCCAGTAAGAAAAACTTCCTCCTGAAATCTAGTGATGTTGATAATTGAGTTCATCAAGGGCTTATTTGAATATTTGTTTCAAACAATACCCCAGAAGTACTAATGAGACAAATATCTAAAGGCAATCAGGTTTCTCTGGAGACCCTAAATGAACACTCAGGCTGCTGGCAGTAACCTTGCAGTACCTTGCTGCCTTGGTTGCAAAATATTAAGACACTGAGCCTCGTGGAAATCTCTTATTCTCCTTTGGGAACATACAGGAGCAACAACAGGAGATGATCTAAGAAGTGAATTGAAGCTCTATAGCAATTCAGCTCCATGGCATCATTATGTGATAGGACTTCTTGGTCCCTGCCCACTAACACTGTGCTTCAAAACTAGTGACTATTTTATTCTGGAAAAAAAAAAAAAAAAAAAAAAAAAAAGGAAAGAAAAGGAAAAAGAAAGGTGTGAAAATAAAAGGTTTTTCAATAAAAATAATAGTAAAAATAATCAGTAATAGGCAGGAAATAGGAACAAGCACTTTGGTGAGTATTCTGTCTCTTGCTGTCTATATATCTGAGGTATGGATATAAATTATCATAATGGAAAAATGCATAAAAGAGTATTTGCATTAAGAAACAACAGCAAAGACAGGCTCAAAATCCCCAGAACTAAATTTAGGGAGTGTATGAAAGCCCTATTTGCACAGCAAAGGCAAATAAAACATACACACCTGAAACTTCTTTTTCAATGTTTTTATGTTCATTCAGCCCAGGACTGTATATTTGTATGTGAATTACAAGCTGCAAATAGCTTTCATGCTCATTTAACCTTTGCATGGAAAACATCATGAGTACACTATCCCACACAGATATTCAGTATTTAATTTAAGGGGAACATACACTTCAGAAGAAACCCTCTAGAGTTTGAGTGACTACTCAAAATATACTCCAAAATACAATTTACTTACCACAGTTACAGCATCATTCAGAAGTGATTCTCCAAAAACAATGATGAACAGAACTTCATTAACGTGGACTTCTTCAAACACTGCCAGAACAGCTACAGGATCCACAGCAGCAATCAAGCTGCCAAACAAGAGGAAGTCCAGCAGCCCAATATCCAGTTTGCCTTCAAAAACAAAGCAAATAAAGAATAAGTCAAGTCAGCTTTGTATTTTCCATAGTAATGACAGGCTGTGTTATTACAAATGATGCTAAATCCCTGAAGCATCAACTGGAATGCATGGCACAGAAACTACTGTTCCCAAATTTTGAATCTTGAAGCCTATTACATTGTCTGCAAGTGGACAATAAAAAAACTTGAGGGACTACAAAATACCTCAACATGTGTTATAGCCCCTTAGGAATTTTGGCAATGATTTCAAAAGTTTTGAAACTACAAATACTTGGTAAAGAAAAAAAAAAAAGGTCTTTTTCAACCTAAATGATTCTATGATTCTCTTGGCAGCCAGAGAATAGACAACACCCAACACTCTGCTGTATGTGACAATGGCCAATAATCTGTGATAACTTCAGAAGTCAACACTTTGTGCCAAAAAAATCTGAGAACAGCCTTGAACCTGAATCTAGGTAATGGCTTCATCAAATGTTGTTCTTCTCCTCCATGCTTAAGGAAGGAACAAATCCAATGACAATGACTATCAGATATCAGGGTACAATAGAATGCAAGCTTTTAAAAGAAATTGGCCCACTGAGATTGCTTATCTTTTTTATGTGTTACCAATTATAATCATTGGTACATTCTTTGAAGACTTGCAAAGCTTAGTAAATATTTATGGAAAGGTTAGGACACCTATATGATTCCTACAAAACAGTGCAAAGAGGCATGGGGTTACTAAACCAGACTTTTATTTAGCCTAATAATAAAAGTTCTTTCCAAGTGCTACATGGCCACTGCCTCCTCCAGCTCCCCAGAGTCTGGAGTGACCAGCTGCCAATCCTCATTCAAAAATCAAAGTATGATTTCTTTATTATTATCACCTTCTCTCCCTATATTTTTAAAGTGCAAGTTATAGTCATTATATATATATAGTAATATTATATTGTAATATATAATATATTACAAATATCTGCAGCTATATAAGATTAGTCTTCCATCAACAAGTCTGGGGTCTAGTTCTTCCAGACTGGGATTTTCAAATAAGGACAAGTTTCCCTTAAAATGGGTGGAACAGATGTTCTGTGCCTCTTCTAGCTGCCCTGTGCCTTTATAGTGCAGTATAATTAAGACAGTGTGCATCTTACATGTGCTCCTTGCTTCTGCAAGTCTTCAGTTACAACTTCCAGTCTCAGTTGACAAAACAGATGTGCCCTGCACACACCCACTCAGCAACCACTGCTCACTTCAGATTAAAGCTAACTGAAGGGAGACTTCTATTTCACAGTAACTTTGAAGGTTTTTATCACAGTAGAAATTTAAAAAGGCCCTTCAGAAGGTGTTTTTGCCCAGATGTCCATTAGGAGGATGAATCCCGAGCTTTATCCTGAGTGTTCACACACAATTTGCTAAGGAAAAATGAGATACAGGTTCAACTCCCTTTCATGCTTGATTCAGAGGATTCTCAGATTGTCCTTCCCATTAAAATTGGGGGGTTTAGGGTGAAAAAAAAAAAATCACACATCTAACAGCATCTACAGCAGCATTCACAGATCAAACTTACCCATTATTCCTGTCTGATAGACACCGTAGAGAGATAAACCAGTTGTGGCAGCATTCCATACTGTCCCAACAACAGCATACAAAAGGATGGAGCCAAGATTTCCAAAGAACAACCTATTTGGCATAAAATATCCAGCATCCAAAACAATGGGGGGCAGCAGATAAAAGAAAAATACTGTTGGTGTAAGGGCAAAGGAGGCAATGTGGTCTGCTGCCCAGACAATGCCACCAAGGAAGAGCCCAAGAACAATCAGCAGAGCACTCTCTGGAACCACTCGAGTGACTTTGTGGGACAAATGGAAAACTGCAAAGAAAGAGAAAAACACTTTGTCAGAATTGGAATTAGAGCAACAACTGTTGTTAGCTGGTCTAAACCAGGCCACTTTTCTATAGCATCAGTTTCATGTAATCAATAGATGAATTAATCAACCAATATTGTGGGTTTTCCCAGATAGTCTCCTCTTTTCATTAAAAAATCCCTTGGGATTGCACTAAAAATTAAAAAAAAAAAAAGAAATTAAATGAAGAAAATCAAACTAGCTGCTATTCCATAAATTGTAGCATTTCAATTCTCAAAACTCTTTCCTATTCCTTTAATTTCCAGTCAATTATCAACTATTTTATCACCTCACAGAGTAGAGATTATCTCCTTATCCCAGAAAATGAATGCTGCTGAGCTAATCTTACTAACCCAACTCTGTTTTTCCTACTCTTGGGTTTGCAGATAAGCCACAACTACAAGAGGATAAAGTAAAAAATTTAAAATAAAAGACAGATTTGCCATCTCTTGAAAATACAGCTCTGCAAAAATAAGAAGCTGAAATTTTATAACCTATTATATTTCAGATCATTTCAACACTATATCAAGCGACAAATAACATTTCCATTAACTTTGTTATTGGAAAATCAAGGACCTGAAAACACTGAAATAATTTTTCAGCTCATATCACTTTCTTAGCCAATCACAAAACCCACTGCACTTGTGAAGTATGCAACAAGTCATCCAGAAAAGTCCAGAACTGATTTACAGTAGTGTTCAGTCATTTTTTTCCACATCTCTTTAGATAAAATCCAATAATTCACCAAAAAATATTTAGATTTTTAAAGGATAATACACTAGATTCCTCTATTCTCACGTGTCTTTTCTGCTCTGTCCTTGTAAATTCTATTTCCACATGATGAGCCAGTTTTGCATCCCTGTGTGTTGACCTCAGTGGTACTGGATCTCAATTTTAAGATGCCCTTCATGACATAAGATTTCTACCATTGCCACATTAACAAACACAGCATTTCCTTCTTGTATAGCCATAGGCATAACTTCCACCTAATTACTGCTGCTTATGGAGCCTGTTAGAGCAACTAGGAATTTTAATTATGGCCATAAGTACTAGAACTCTTTGGCAGTGTAACCAGGCCATCCATTATCAAACCACCACGTTTAATGAGCCTCATGTCAGAGGATTTTTGATCCAGCTAAGGCAAACCAGCAGCCCTCATCACATAGGCACAAGAGTTCATTCTGATTTCCAGAGTGAGCTTGTTCACTGATATTCTTTACCCAATAATTTCCTATCACAATCTATAGTTCAGCTACATCCTGGGTTCAGTATCACACTGGTGACTCCCAGTCAGCCTGTGTTCACTTCATACAGATGTAGAACTCTCCTCTCCTCATTCACAACATCATGTAGGAATTCTTCTCATTTTTCCCTAACTAAAAAGAGCCCAGCATAAGAAAAAACCTGCATAAGACCAGTTAAAAAGCTAAATTCTAGTGACTTCCACAAATAGTTTCATACTTTAGCTTGTCCTTTCCTTACCCACCTGGCAACTGTTCTACCCCCTGCCTTATTAACAGACGAGTTTAAACCTCAATCAAGGAAAAAGAAATATCATTTCCAATGAGCTCTGTTGAAGAAGAGATTCAAAGCATTAGGGAATTGTTTCTCTAATCTCTCCAGGAAGTGTTTGAGCAGATTCGACATGGCTGAGGCTGATCATTATTATCATATTTGCCTTTCTGCTCTTTATCAACAAAGTCAGCTCAGTTTTCTTTTCCTGGTCAGGAGAACTGATTAGGGTATTTTATAGTCCTTCAGATTCTGTTCTGTGGACCTTGCAACAGTGGTATTCTGCAAGTCTCATAAATTGATTTTTGCTATTTTGAATTGTTTATATAGTAGTGGTATGATTAAATGAATATCATTTAGTAATTTCTTTTAAACAATATTACTTAGACATATCCTAGCATATTTTATTACTCAGTACTTTACACTTATACCAAAACTAGCAAAAATTGGAAAATTTACTAAAAAAAAAACCCTCAGACATACTTTATAGCTCCGAAAACTCAGAGATATAATATCAATGTGTTGTGTAACAAGCAGTAAAAAACTATTTTTGGTACTTGGGTACTATCTTAATGCTACATAATCATGATTATTAATACTATTCATACCTAATCTTGGGCATATCTTTCCTAAGAAAGGCACAAAGTCATTCATACCGAAATTGTTTAGATGAACTGGTTTGAGTTTGGTTTTATCCAGCTCAAGAAAACTTTCATTTGTCACATATGTAACAATCACCATTTACAAAGTGTTCAGCATTGTAATGAGCTCATTAAACAGGAGATTTTAGGTCCCTGTTCTTTGTTAGTGAACAATTAACAAATTATGTTAGCAATTAAAACTGAGACCAACATACAGGTCAAGGTTCCTAGTTGAAAGGTCATAATTTAACAAGATAGCCCCAAGTCAAATTCAAAGAAGTGTGTGAGTAAGCAACTATTACTTCTACAAGCACTTAGAACATAATGAAGTTTAAACAATCAGGTAGAGTTTATCATAATTATGCCAAATAGCTCTTTTTTGAAGGAGCAGTCCCACTGCAGTGCAAGTGTGGAAGCATTTGGCCCTTATGGAACTGAATGGCACTGAAAGAAAAATGGGAACAGTCAAAAATAATATTTGAAAATGAGAGCAAAGTACACATGAGAAACACCTTGAAGTATACTAGAGGATATAAAACAGGACAGAAAAAGTGTCATAAAACTACTTCATTTCCTAGGAAAAGGCATTAGAATTAATTTTGAAAGACAATCTTTTTGCTCAAGTTAATATATCCTCACTGACTGAACTCAGTTCAGGGTTGCTATGAGTTTTCTGCTGTTAATAGATTATATTAATACTGGATGCAAATATAAAGAAGCAGAGCTGAAGAGTATTACACACTGATAGGACAGGGGGCAGTGGGTACAAGCTGGAGCATTTGGGTAAAGATAAACTTCTTCCCTGTGAGGGTGAGGGAGCCTGGCACAGGCTGCCCAGAGAGGCTGTGGAGTCTCCTTCTCTGCAGACTTTCCAACCCCACCTGGATCTGTTCCTGTGTGTCCTGCCCTGGGTGACCCTGCTCTAGCAGGGGGGTTGGACTCACTGATCTCCAGAGGTCCCTTCCGACCCCTACCAGTCTGTGATTCTGTATGCAAAAGAATTAAAATAGTATGTTTCTGACATAACCTTTTCCAATTACATATTAAAGGATAATTAAAGCCTAAGGGGTAGGAGGAATAGCTGTAGAGGCTGTTTCCAATCATGGGGTAGGAAAGCACTTTTTTTTCTCTCCAAGAAAATGTCCCTTCTGACACAGGATAAATGTTTGCATATATTCCTAAAATCACAAATATTCCTTTTTAGGGAGCAGTAAGGATTGAGTATGACTCAAATGTTACACCTAGTACATGCACAGTAGAGCCTTTTTTTGTCTTCTATTGCTACATACATATGAGTTGAACTTCAGTAGAATCCTAAAATAGTTTGGGATAGAAGATACTTCCAGGGATGGGGCATTTGCCACCTCTCTGGGGATCCTGTTTCAGTATTTCACCACCTTCATAAAAAAAAAAATCTTCTTTATATCTAGCCTGAATCTACACTTTTAGTTTAAAACAAGTACCCCTTAACCTACCACTACAGGATTATTGTAGCATCTTCATAATAATTGTGTGAATTCCAGGATAGGGCATGGAAAAAAATGCTGGAGTGGAAAAGCATCAATCTGACAGAAAGACCTAGCTGAACTGACATGGTTTTATACCACCTATAAGATAAAATACAGGTAGGTTAGTCATGCTTTTGCTCTAAAACAGAAAGTTTTGAACAGCTAAACTTAATAATTTCCATATTATTTTCTACCATTAATCTTTTTAATCCTGTACTTGTACTGCTTGTCCTGATAGGAAAAAGACATTTTCCTTAAATCTATGGAATCCATACTTTCTGTCATAATCATGAACATCTGAGTAATCATATGAACAGGATCCTGTTCAGTCTTTTCATTTCAGTTATGATTGTTTAGTTTTTTCTCCAATGAGGGTATATAGACAAGATCCTACTGCCTTGGATCCATTGGGATCCTCCACCATGTGACAGAGAACACATGGTACACTAGGCAGGAAAACACAGACCATTCATCCTTGCTTTAGGGTAGGTCTTTCCTGACATAAAACTTGCAGTATCCACACACAAGCAGAGTTTCCACCTAACAGTGGCAGGTTTATCTTGGACTGGTTTTAATCTTTATTTCTAAAATCACAATGAACAGAAGGAAACTTCATATTTCCTCCTGCTGCTTCTACATCCTCATACTTTCAAACACGGAACAGCCTTATGCAGGTGAACTTGCTTTGAAAACTATGGGTTTTAGTAAGATGAACTATGTTGTATTCTTCAGGAAAGGCTGAAAAAATAAGATGTTTTATTAAGTGTTCAAAAAGAATAGTTTTGTCTCAAAGTAAATCATTTTAGCTTTTCACTTAATCATAATTTTCTTCGATACAAGTATTCAAGAAATGAAAAGAAGATGGATTTCTGTTTCATGAAATGCTGGGGAATGTAAAGTTGCAAATAGGATTATTGTGTTGTGCACTAATTAATTTCTGCTCCCCTTAACTCTATGATAAATGCAACAGCCCTTTTTTTAGTGTAATAACCTCACCCTCAGATCAGAAAATGTCAGAAAACCAACTGAATTAACTTGAGTAGGGGCAAGAGGGAAGGGAATTAAAGCATTTCACTTCCACTGGCTTCAATGCCATGTCTATCAAACTGTGAAGGAGTGTATTTTCTGTACTTGATATGATTTTTATTTCTGAAAAAATTTTGAAAGAGTGCAGACATTTTTTTCTAAATATATCAAGAAGATAACAAAACCAGCTTTCTCTTTCCAGACAATTTAACTTCATAAGCAAATTAAGCTTTGTTCTCTATAGATACTTTGTGAATGCTACACAACTGGCCTGAGTGAGCTACCACCTTCCTTACTCACAACCTATCTTTTGTTCTTGTCTTGAATCACAAGACTTTGCTGCATGAGAGGCTGTGGAACACAGAAGTGAAAAGATTTAAAGACAGGAAAAAGCTAAAATAGAAGAGCACTTCAAACTCTGCAGCTGTAGATAGCTGAACATACTGGGTGTTTTAAACCTGTTAGGTATCATCATGTACAGATCACCAGCAACACAGCAACTGGCAGATATATAGCCCACCTTGAAAAAGCCCAGATAAATGATTTATAGGATCATGGGGAACAGATAGAAAGGTAGCTCCATGATATGAAGGAATACATAGAAATACATTGAAGAGAACAAAGTGATGCTATCTTCTCTGGAAAATACCTTGTTAATGGGGAAAAAAAACCCAACTAAGCCTTGGTATGCATGTTCTTTGGACACCTCTAAAAACTTGTATTTTTATCCTTGAAAATACACTGTACTCCACAGGACAGCATGTAGAGCCACTGGAGGAGTCCTCCTGAGGACAGATTGCCCAATACAACAGGTATTCTCTTGAAGCTCTGTGGAACAAAGTCTAAAAGGTCTTGTACTAATAATTCATGATTAGAGATTATTATGACTAATGGACACACTAATGTAATCTGTCAAGCAGTAATTTATGACAAAATCCTTTTAATGAATGGCAGATATGGTAGCAGAAAAGCTCTGACAACAGTCTTGGTTTATCTTGTTTATGATAACAAAGCAACTTAAAGAAAATTTTAAAATTATTTGGTTAGACACTAAATATAAATATATATAAATATACTTCCTCTTTTTCTCCTCTCACAATCTAATGACATCATTTTTGTGCAACATACATAATAACACTCTTATCTGTAGCTTCCATCCTGCCCATTCTCTTAAAGTACTTCCTATTCTTCTTTTTATTCTTGTTCAGTGCACTGATCAGCACAGAACTGCTATTTTTTTAAATGCAGTCATCTTACTCAGCACTTTACACTAGAATGATTGTGCATGTACTTAAATTAGTAGAATGCCTATAAAAATACCTATGATTTCTTTTCCATATCACATCTACGGTAGCAAGTACTAAAGAAACATGATAATAAACACAGTATTTATGCAATATTTCTACTTTGAAAAAGAATAGACTATCCTCCACTAATAATCATCCATGGCAACTAATCTAAACAGATAACTTGAGCTCAAAAATGCTTTCGTCTATACTCCAGTAACGTATATCAATAAAATATACATTACCAGTTTAATAGTCAAGAAATCTTCCTATCCAGAGTCAGACCTTGCACAGTCTTTTGTGTAGTGAAAAGAAGATAGGAAAAAATTGAGTATCATATTAGGAAGTGATAGGAGACTCCCCAGCCATAACTATCATGGCCTCTGAAATTTCCTGGCCCTTTCTGTAAGAAAGGACTATAATGATGGAATATCTACCCACATGGTTTTGTCTGCTTTATTTTTTTTTTTAATGTGTTTGATTTGGGCTTTTTACTTTTGTTTCTTTCTTTCTTTCTTTGCAGATTCTTCTTTTAGGGAAACCAAGGGAGTCTTCTTGAGAAAAATCCCCTCAGAAATGAGGAAACTGAGATAAGATTCCAAAGTACCAGTGCTGCAATTCAGATAAGTGGAAGACCCAGAAGTAATACCTGTCTAGTTCAGAGGAGGACTACAGAAACGTGCTTTGTAACACATAACTGTGAGCAGAAGAGGGATTTGTGGGAAGCAGATCTATCATCCAGCTCAACAGGAGGCAGGGAACACAACCACCACCACCTCCAGGTCCACGTGTTTCAGCTGAATCACCTGCTTCAGCTTTGTAATGTCAGTTAACACATTCCTATCAAGTAATGATACTCATAGAGCATCAGTTCAGAACAGTTTGCCTTAATTAAGAAATGGAATTCATACTGGACCAGCTAAGAGAAGGTGGAAGAGTGGCTGTCATATGAGTGAAAGCCATTTGGATCAGAAAATAGAAGCCATTATGGTCAGAAAGCACCCAGGCTAGAGGAGAACTGAACGTTGTGGTGGTACCTTGTCACTCCTTTCTTTAATTAGAATGTGAATAAAGGTCCATCCGTGTAGTCACCAAATCACAGAATGGTAGGAGTTGAAAGAGACCTCTAAAGATCATCTAATCCAACCCCCCTGCCAGAGCATGTAAAGAACACTGCTAATCCAAAGACCAGGATCTAAAGGTCTAACTGATAAACTATTTCCAGAAACAATTTCCAGGCACACAGACGAGAAATTAACTCAAGTGATTAAATGAAAGGTCTAGTAGATGAGGGGAGAGCAGTGTCTAATGAGCCCTCAGCAAGACCTTTCAAGGCCTTTCACACTATCTCTGTTACAACCTGTAGAAGCTGAATGAGCAAACAGTGAGGTGGACAGAAAACTGGCTGAACGGTTGGGCCCTGAGGGTAGTGATCAGTGGTGCAAAGTCTAATTGGAGTCTGGTATCTAGTGGTGTACCCCAAAGGTCAGTGCAGGATCCAGTCCTGGTTAACATCTTCATTAATGATATGGAGTGTACCCTCAGCAAATTTTCTGATGACACAAGCCTGGGAGGGGTGGCTTAGAGGTCACAGGGCCATGTTTCTATCCAGAGGAACCTCATCAGGCTGGAGAAACGGGATGACAGGAACCTCAGGAAGTTCATCAGGAGATGTACAGAGTACCAAACCTCACGAGGAACATGCACCAGATATTTACTGAGGGCCACCAAGCTGGAAAGCAGCTTGACAGAAGATTTTGGGGTGCTAGTAGATATTAAGTTGAGCATGAGCCAGCAATGTGGCCTTGCAGCAAAGAAGGCTACTGGCATTCTGAGCTGCAGAAGGCAAAGTATTGCCACATTGGCAATGCTCCTTCCCTTCTTCTCAACAGTGGTGAGGCCACATCTGGATGACTGTGCCCAGTTCTCTGCACCAGAAGCATGGACAGAGTCCAGTGAAAAGCCACAAAGGTGATTAAGGGATTAGAGCGACTCACACATGAGGAAAGGCTGAGTGCTGAGACTGTTTAACTTGGAGAAAAGAAGGCACAAGAGGGAATTCCATCAGAGGGATATCTGATGGAAGGATGCAAGGACAGAACCAGTCTCTTTTCAGTGATGCCCAGTGACAGAACCAGAAGCAATGGTCAAACTGAAACATGGAAGGTTCCTTCTGAACATCAGGAAATACTTTTACACTGTGAAGGCAGCCAAGCATTGGCACAACTCTACCCTTGGAGACATTCAAAACCCTGTGTGCTATTCCACTGATGTAAGAGAATTGTAATAACTCCATACTACAACTATATTTAGTTTTATGCATGATCACATAACTATACTTCCAGCATAATTGTTAGTACTGATCCCATTAACCTAAAACCATCTTTTGTTGGCCTATGGAGTCTAGTCCCTGCAATACTATTATAGAACAAAACCATTGTAACAATATTCATTTTAATCAAGGAGTTAGACTGTTTTAGTTAACAAAAAAAACCAGGTTTTGGCAAGTCCCTCCATCAGTTTGCACCTGGGAGATTTTCTTACTCAAGACTATTACAGGTTTCTGAATATTTCTTATTTTCCTCTAATTCCAACTTTTGGAAGTGAATGAATCCATAAAGATTCCACATCCCACTTCTAAAAAACCACTAATTGAAGCAGAGAAAACTGTAACCAATTATGTTTTTAAATCAGTATACTTGAAAATGTTCTTCCTTGATGCCTGACTACTGCAATTTTAACATTCAGATTTGACAATAGGCCGTGACATTTTTTTCTTTCAATAGATAAAGCAGGAAAAACTCACTTAGGCACAGATTAGTGAATCCAGAATGACTACTTCCACCTTCAGTTGCTGGAAGGAGGAAACTCACCAGAACCATCTACTTAAAAAAAAGCCCTGCTTTTACATAGAAATTTCAGAATATCTTCCAATTTTCTTCTTCCATGAATAAACATTAAACATCCATGCCTTAATTAAATGTGTTTCCACCCGAGGTCTTGCATTCCATCTTGGTCAGCTCTTCCTTGTCAGCCTGTAGTTTCAGTATTTATGACTTTACAGTGCTTTACATAGCAGCGTTTGGGTATCAAGTCACTCCTCTCACAGGGTGAATACTCTGCAAGCTGTTTTACAAAAGGAATCAAAATATTACAGCCCAGCCAAAAAGCCCTGCTCTGCAGTTTTACATGTTTTTTTAATTTTAAATGGCCACTTGTTAGCTATTTGAAGAATAAAGTTTCTAGTTCTTTGGGACATTAGTCTAACTGCACTACTGCAGAGAGATAAGAAATATCACAGAGCAGACAATTTCCTGAAAAACTGAAAGCATTTTAAGTGAGAAATATTCTTCTATAACTTTGGACTCAGTGCTTCATCTTGGACTAGAACTAGCCCTACAGAAGGTACAGAAGAATTCAGTTATCCATTACCCCATTTCTTTAGAGCAATGTAAACATGGTAAACAGGGTGAAAAGAAGTTATGCATTTCAAAAACATTCCTTTCAGAAAACCAGTGGTGAAACTAACTGGCTTTTAACAGATTTCTGGTGATACGAGTCAAAACAACTGGTAAAGCAACTTTCTCACTGTCAGGTCGAAGTACTAAGTTCAGGATTTGCAATACCAGGTTCCCTGCTAAGGGTCTCCAACACAGACAGCTCTACAAACAAAAACCAAAGGGGATCTCACAAAACCTTTCACTTGAAGGATCTGAGCGCACCTGAAAGGGTTTGCTGCTTGCAAACGCTGCATTACCACACGAGAGATTTACAGTCACTTGTACATCACTCTTGGTAACAAGTGTCCCTAGCTCCGAACACTGTAAATCAATGGGTCGAACAATCCGAAAACGACAGTATTAAAAGGATTCCATTGTTCTCCCCAGAACGCCGAGCACTTTGCACACAGGTGCCTGAAAGGAATTGAAGGCAGAGATCCTTCCTTAGCTATGCATGCCTGAGCTGTATTCAACTCAGGGCCATTCGCAAAATGCCATTGTTTTCTTATGTAATTCACACAAGTTGCTGTTGTACGTTGGCTGTTGGTCAGGGGATGTAATCTGAATCTCCTTGAATTATACTGTCCCGATATCTTCTTCCCTCCTCTAAATAATTGAGACTTGCCAGACTTGGAGGGGGAAGGGAGAGAAGAAAGGTGTGTGGCTCAGGGAGGACAGGGAAAAGATGAGGAAGGTTCAAGAGTAGAATGGAAATCAAATGTGGAAATAGGCATCCATTTACAGATCTTGAATTTAATGACATGGTTATACAGCAGTTCCTAGGACTGGAAATGCTAAACTGTCCCTTTCTGACAGAAATGTTATTTTCTGCTCCCTAAAACATTACCTTGGAAGGCAGAGATTTTACAGTACTTAGCATTTCTACCTCACAAAGTATCCTAAACAACATTTTGCAAGAGAAAACACAGCATCTTTCTGAAATGAAGACATCCTAGACATACAGTACCTCTGCCAACACAAATTTAGATCATTTCTCTTTAATTATTTTTAAGATAGATCTTAAAAAGGCTGTACCCAGGAAGAAAAATGTCTCCCTTGTAAGTATGGCAACCTGTTCCAGCTGAGTTCACAGTTAAAGTGAAAGATGTGCTTTTTTTACTCCTTGTTATCTTGTTCAGGATATGGGGGAGGGTGGCTAAGTCCAGGCTTCCCAGTTCACAATGCAAAGTCCTTTTTCGTATTATCACTTGCTAATGAAAGCAGCTTTTAAGGAGAACTACAATAATGACATGGCTGGTCGTTTAAGTTTTACAGGGTCTGGTGTCCTTATCATTTGAGTCTCTGACTTTCCAGTAAAGTTCTGATAAGCATCCTTCAACACATCTTCCCGAAGGTATTATTCACTACACAATTACCAACAGAAGATCTATCTTCACTTTTTTTTTTCCTTTTATTAATACTCTAAATCACTTAAAATCAACAGTTTTTATTAGTACTAAAATATCAGAAGAAACTTGGGAGCCAAATGGGTTTTTGTTATGACAGCCTGTTTTTGAGGGAGGAGTATTGATTTCTTCAAAGAAAATATTGCCCCAGGAGCCTGAATTGGATGGGTTGTTAGACCTGCATTTCACAGTTCCTCCCCTAGCCTATCCCTAGCATGCTTAAAATTCTCTACAGTAATTGTTTATGTTCACAAAAATACTTGGAAGAGATCATTTCTCAGAGTAGTTTGAGACAGTATCAAGGGGGCTGGGCACACAGAAACTAGAGCATTTTAGGAACCCCTATCTCTATGTCCTCCTGGGATCTCAAGACTTGATGGACTCAAGAAGTCTCTCTGGTTTTGATCTTTTTGAGATCTCACTAGATCAGCCTTCTCCTAAGTGTTCATTTATATTGAATCACTTCTTCCCCCTCCTCCAAAACATTGCTACATTCCTGAAGATGGATTTACCAAACTCCCTGGATTCAACTATCACTCCCACTTTTAAATTGATAATATTAAAACCTTTAGAATTCCACAACTACACAGACATTAAAATAATAATTTAAAACACAAAAGTGTATTTGTGTCATTCTTAGACTCAACATAAGCTACACCAACAAAAGGTTTGACCACAGCTGATGAAGAGGACATGCATCCTTTCTCATTTTAAAGTGATTCTCCCATTGTTTCTGAAAAGTTGCTTATCTGCTCCATATAGAGCAGGTTCAGGGGGCTAAACAGACAGAAAGACTGCTTTGGAGGTTTGTTTGTTGGGGTTTTTTTTTTCTATTTTCTCTTGGGACAAGCAATTAACTAACCTTCTGAAAAAAAAAAATTACAGTACACAAAATGATCTATAGTACAGGGAGGAATTTGACAAATTCCCCAACATAACCTCAAGTGAAAATAGAAATACATCCCTCTGTCTCCTATGATTTTGGATAAATTTACAAGCATTAAGTGGAGATCCCCTAAGTAAAAACATACCTCTTATTTACTTATTTATTTATTTAAAAG
The DNA here is from genome assembly GCA_024611195.1 of Ceyx melanurus. Classification (NCBI taxonomy): domain Eukaryota; kingdom Metazoa; phylum Chordata; class Aves; order Coraciiformes; family Alcedinidae; genus Ceyx; species Ceyx melanurus. The sequence goes on from JANHGL010007059.1 coordinate 37,703, forward strand.
TAGATACGGCCTCAGACAATTCCTCAGGAAAAAAAGTAGTGTATACAATGTTCAGAGTTTAAACTGTTCCTTCCCTTGTGATTTAGCTCCTGAGCTGATTCCTAGAATCACAGAATGTCAGGGGCTGGAAGGGACCTCCAAAGATCATCTAGTCCAACCCCCATGCCAGAGCAGGGTCACCTAAACAGATCTATCACATCTTCCTTCTACTCATCCAAAAGTTGTTTTCTTTTTCTTACCTCTTTTTCTCTTGCAGACTTTTCTGACACTACATTCCTGTTCATTAACAGGTTGTTTTCAACACCTAATCTGTTAAAGATATGCAAAGGAGGAGGAGAACACATGGCCAAGTGATCTTAGAAAGCCCTTGCAGTCTGCATATCCTTCATTTAAACTAAACCAAAACTGTTCTATGCACTTTTGTCACTTAAACATGTTATTTATCAATAGGATTAGGAAAAACCCTAGGTGTGGCATGTGTATACATCCATCCATGTATTTTTTGGGGGTTCTTTCTAGTGATCTTGCTTGTTTCACCTGGAGAAAGGAGGCACCAGGAAGTGCACACCTGGAAGTCCAATAGGAGTGTACTTCATGTACCTTCTTCATGGAGATAAGATGTTTTTCTGGCCTGGCTTTACACATGTAAGTAGTTTATTTGCCTTGTCCCACAGGAATACTCACTTGTAATGATAAGAGGGCCTATCTAAAAAGGAAATACAGATCAGGAGCCATGGAACACCATGTACCTACTGTTCAAATGAAGAGGATCAAATCAATTCTGAGATGTAAATATATGTATATAATATACACACTGAGATGCATCAGATGTTTGATAATACAGATTTATTTCATATAGTAAATCAAAGCCAACTATATGAAAACTTTTCTTCCACAGTCTCATTTGTACCTATGCCAGATGAGAAATAATCTTCACACTACAATAAAATAATTAACAAGAGCAGCTTCCTTCCCACAAAGCCCAGAACACGAGGAACTTCTTCATGTATTTGGGATGCTCATGACATTTCACATTCAATATATTGCAGAATACCTGGTCAGCACCAGTTAACACTCTGAATGTACACAACATGAACATCAAGTCCCAGAAAATCCATGAGGTTCTTCTACTAAATTAGCATTTCCCCAAGCCATATAATGTCATGAAACTTAAAAAAACAAAACAAAATAAAAACCAACCAACCAAAGAGAACAAACTCAAAAACCCCTAAGGCTCTTCCAATGCAAGAGAAGACAGTTATTCTCTAGACTTTTCATTCCTAGCTACCAATTGCAATTCCCAGAATACCCTTTGCCTCTCATCCACCAGTGAAACAGCTCTCCCAACCTCTGTAGCCATGAAGTGAAATTCCATATATAAGAACAACTCTTCCCCTGCTTAAAAACCTGCACCAAAACCTGCATTTTGACTCCACTACCTTTCTTTTCCCAGTAAAGCAAGAGACACAAGGGCAGGAGCTCTAGGATGTCTTCCTCAGTTGTTTTCTGACTGCTTTTTGACTGCATAAATCTTTGATCCAGCATAGATTTCTGGTCTACTTTCCAGAACACACCAAGGCTGAAAGCTGTTTTTATTACAGTTCCCTTTCTCATTGGCTTCTGTGAACATCTCCATGCTTTCTTCATTAATATGATGTTGAACAGAGTGTGTTCTGCTTTTTTTTCATATTTTATTTGCTGCTGGAGCATTCAGAGTGGAATACTCAGTGGAATACTGCAGCTGTCCATTGCTTCTGCACAGACCAGCATCCAGAATAGGGTAGTATTGAAATTATACATTTAAAGGAAGAAAAAAATGAAGCTTGAGAGATTCAGGGAAGAATAGATAATATCTACTAGTAAGTGACATGATCTGTGCAGCTGTGAAAGTGCAAAGAGTTTAAAACCAGAAAGGGCACCATTCAGTTCAGGAACAACTAGGGTTTAATAACAGAGGGCAAATGCTTATTTAGAAGAGTATCTGCCAGAGAAGGTTCAAATGAGCAACCTGTGATTAGTTGAGTTGTTAGCACAGTTTTTTAGGGTCTCAATGGTGTCAATGTCAACTTTCTGCTTGCTATAAGCCACCAGTAAAAGTCAATTAAAACTGCCTATGTAACCTAGGCGATGCAGCATCCATCTGAACACAAACCATTTGCATGGTGTACTCCAACAGTAATTTAGTTATATTCTCTGTGGTTAAGCAAGTGAAACCCAAGACACAGGGATCACTGAAAAAATGTTTCATCTCTATAGAAATTCTAATTAAAAAAATATATAAATTATTAGTATTTGGAGACAGCATTCTCCATCCAAGTGTTACTGTACTTAGCTCATGTATTAGACAAAATATACCTAGGCACACTTTTCTTACATCTTCCATTCTCTGACATGAAAAATTAATGGAATGTGATTTTGGTATCACAAAATCTGTATCAATACTGTATTAACAGTGCAAGCACAGGAAAATATTAGTAGAATTTCCAACCAATCATACCTTCTGAGTGGAGACTGACTTTAGAGATCTTATTGAAAATGTCATTCTCAGTGTCAGCCAAACTGAAGGTCTGGTTTTAGATCCCAAAGTGAAAGGACTGAAAATAATAGTATGAAGTAAATAATATACATTCCAATTAAACAGTAACTCTTCTGGTTAAGCAGCATTATTAATATTACATAGCTTGTCTAAAAGTCATAAAATCCACAAGAGTTACAGCATCTTTAGAAATTCACTTAAATTCTGGGTGCTCTAAAGCTTTTCTGTTTTTCAGATGGTCTGATAATATATATATTACTTTAACAAATTATGCTCTTTAAATCCACAATGTACTGCAAAGCAGAGAATACCCAGTTCATAGGTTCATTGTTTATTTCTGATGCTGCTAGCTAATACAGCTACCAATCATCATCAGAAAACTAGGGTATCCTAAACTAGAATAAGCAATAAGCTCAGATTTCTGTTTCACTCCTGTAAAAAGTGGTTTTCTGGGAACAACAGCAAAGTTTCAAGGGTTTGCAAGGGTTTGCATAGTCAGATGCAGAAGCCCCAGTCCTGAGCACTGAGAATGAACCAGGTAACCCACTGGGGCAGCCGAAAATGACTCTGATAAGCACCGTGTAGGGCGATGATGATGAAATCAGGACAGAGTACAGTAAACCCCCTGAAAAAGGGTCAAGGGACTTAGGAGAAGCTGCCTTCATTTATGTTGGGTGGGAGAAGGTGGAGGGGGGGAAGGAAAAGGGAAGGGTCCCGTATTAATACATAACTCCAGACTCACCGATTTTGGCCAAGCTGGCCACAAGTATCCAGAGGGTAATGACATAAGGGTCCTTGACGTGATGCCATTTGAAAGAGACGATGGGAAAGTTGTGAAGCTCGCTGCTATTTATAGGGCTTTCCGAGCTTCTCAGTCCAAGCGCCGCTGGGAGAGCCATCAGCCCCAGGAGAAACCCCACTCCAGATACCTGCCTCATCTCCAAACCACACAACTAAACCCTGCTTCCCCTTCCAGGAAGAAATCCCGCCTCTTCGGAGGTCCTTGGGGGCGAGGTCCTAGTCCCTTCGCAAAAAGACACGACCGACGGCTGCGGACGGCGGGACCGCGGCGCGTTCAGCAGCAGCAGCAGCCGGAGAGGGTCCGGGTCCAGCTCCCGCCACCGCCCGGCTCGGGTGGCCAAAGAAGGGTCAGGGGCTCTGTGCATAGGCAGATGCTTCCAGCTGGGGTCCAGGTGCTTGCCCGCACCTGCTTTTATCAGGCTGTTCCCCAAGTGCCGGAGGCGGAGCTTTCCCACCGATCCTGCAGTGCGGAGCCAGCGATGCCCTGCCTGAGCACCCTTCGGAATCGGCAGGGGAGCTCGGTGCTGGCGGGAGGTTGGGGGGTTGTGTTGCACCGTCCCGGTTCCTCTCGGGGAGTGTGGGGGTTGCAAAGAAGCGACTTTAAGCTTCTGGCGTTAAGGGACAAGTCCGAGGTGCACTCGCGGCCATATCCAAGGTGGAGCTCAGGAGCCAAGCTTCGGTCGGAGCGGGAGATGCCCAGTTCGCTTTGGATGCGCAGCCTGATGGGATCAGCTTCCCTCCTCCAGACGCCCCGATCTAGCCACAGAGCAAACTCACTCTCTTCATCTTCAAGCCGCGTTAGTACCGAGCTCACCGACGACACAGCAGCTTTCTCAAACCAACTTCTTCTGTCCACCAGAGAGCACCGCTTCCCACGGTGCTGGGGAAATGACACCAGCGGACAAGGTTTGGCTTTTTTTCCTTTAGATCTGCCTGCAGTTGTTTGTTGAGATGTGCTATAATTATTACAGCCTTACCTGGCTTCTTTTCCTTTTGTTTTGTTTGGGTTTTGGTGTTTTGGTTTGGTTTGTTTCTTATGGTTACAACGTGAAACCTCTCGGTAGGTTCTCACTTTCCCCCCAAAGCATTCTTTCGTGCTGATAACATTCACCTGATAGCCTGGATCGTCCGCATTGAATGCAGTAGGCAGGTGGACCCGTGATAATCATCACCCTGCAGTAAAAAAGCTGTAAAGCAGCATGTTCCCAGCAAACAGAACCGAGGGCATCTTCCTCCAACACCAGGAGCAACAGCTCCTGCCTTCTGTTGTGTGCTCTGAAGCCACCCAGCTGGCCACATGTGCTTCTGTGATTTTCTGGGGAAGAACATTGCCTTTTGGTTCCACTTCCATGACAGTTGGGTTTTAGCAAGGGTGCAAAAATGATGTTGATAAAGCTGTCCTTTGAAATGTTTGGAAAATCAAGAAATTATTTTGAATATTTCAGTCATGTGGGAGGAAAGCGAAGAACTTCTCCAAAGTCGAAGTGACCCACAGACACTCTAGAAATCAATTAAATGGTTATTTAAAACAATAAATTTGCATGGAATGGAAATGAAGATGGAATTGACAAGATTTTTTCTAGAAACCTTAACAGACAGCAAAATATTTCTTTTACGTTTAGGAAATGTTTTCGACAAAAACCTTAAACATATCTCAGTGTCTTACAACTGAAATTCTATCTCTCTGACTTTTATCTTTTTCAGAATATGACTTGGGCACCCAAATGTTCTTTAGAATTTGCTTCCAAGTTTTTTAAAGGTTCTGATCAACATGAAACGTTTCTGTGCATTGCCATTGCAGAGAGAGAACTACATCTGGAAGTAAGTAGCTGCTGACCATGGGTGAAACTTGTTGCTAAACTAGTTCCTAGTTGATAATGCCAGTTCCATTTGCTAATATGAGAACAATGCACTTTAGTACAGACAAGCTGTCACCACTTCATCACAACTTATTCCAAGCACCATCACAAACATTTTGGCTGCAATTGACAGGGCACCAAAGCTGCCACAGTGTCCCATCTTCCATATGGGCTTCTTTCCAAATCTAGATCCACCAAATGATAACTGAGTTAGAAATAAACCTTCCTATTAAACACATTGAAGCTAGCCATCTTGTTAGGGTAAATGTGTTGTAGATGAAGAAGATCTGCAGCTGTGCTAGGAAAATGAGAAAGCATTCTCCAGTGGATCTGGTCTGCAGATAAGCACAGGCATGCACTTCACTTGGAGGAGCTGCAGCCACGATTGTGCTTCTGATTGCCCTTGGGTTATGTTCTACTCATGACCATAATGATCATAGGAACCAAGTTACATGACAGGTCTGAATTTGCTGGTGGATGTTATTAGCAAACAAAAAGTACCACAGAGGAGCTACTGTTAATGTGCTCCTCAGATAATGCCCAGCAACCTGCAATAAAGGTTTTGTTTAACAGTAAGTTAATATTTCAAGGTGGATCTGTGACATTTGTTCCATCATCTGACTGCTTTTGGAATTTTTTGAAGTAGGGTGGATATCACATGACTGGACATAACAGGGAGTTCTTGTGCAATTCATTCATATGTTAGTATGACACAGACACACAACGTTGTTGCTTCTGGAAATGGGTAAATATTTGCTTAAAGAAAAGAATTAGTAGTATTGTATACACACTTAACATGGTCTGTGTCCTGTAAAGATTACCTAGAAGTGATTTTTGCGTAGCTGAGGTAGAGGAAAATTTCAGTTAAAAAAGCCCAACAGATAAACTGATATCTTTAAAATGATATTAATATTATCTAGATAGCACACGTGGTATTTTAGTTGTACTAACTCAGAGGTAGAAGTTACAATTAACTCTCAATATTAGCATTAAATTACAATTAACAACACATGTGTTTAAACTGAGGTAAAATAAAGAAACACATTCCTGTGGAACCCAAAACTTTCATAAAGGAAAATAAGTTGAAGCAGTGAAGAAATGGAAAATGAGCTGTGAAAAATCTCATGATAAACCATCATAAATCACTTCTTATTCCTATGCACTCTTTTTATACTAATATCTATGAAATGCATAAGCAGTTTAAGGTAAAATTTTGAAAGAAATCTAGTTCCACTGCATATTTTTATGCCATAATTCACACTATATATGTAGCTAAATAGAACAGTAATTGCTGTGAATGGCTTTGTAGCAATATGACTGTATGATCTGGTGAAAATTAATGTGGTTTATATGCAGATGGATGCAGAAACATATGAATTTGTAGTGAATTTCCTCGATCCAACTGCTGACATTTTGCCAACTCTCTGAGATGAGTAGCTGTGCAAGTTCATGCTGCAAGGAGTTGAACAAATACTGCTGAACTGAGAAATGTTGCAGAGCATTATGTGAACATTATATATGAATATGAACCTCTGAACTGGCTTGAAGAAGCAATATCCTAACTCAGCCCGTGCATATTAATACCAGTTGATGTTAATAAAATGAAGACTAGGGTGAAGATGAATGAATCAGAGAGGTAGCTGAAAATGGATTGAGCTGGGAAGTAGGATGGCAGGGGAAATAAACTGGATTTTTCATAACTCGTTTCAAGACACAATGGAATTTAAGGACAGTGAGTGGAGGGGATTTTACCATAACTCTCAGTTTTAGCCTCACTGTTTTGAAAAGTGCAGATATTTCAAGCAGATTGGGAGATTTTTGTTTTATTTTTGTTTTTAATGGCAACCCCATATCTATATGGGATCAGCAGCTAATCCAGCAGGAGTGGGAGGTTTAGATGCTTTTTGAGCTAAAATTTTGTCTGACCTATGGAGAGGGAATCCTTCCACTGATTCTCCATGTACCATGCCTCTCTGAAATCCATGGTTCATGCCTCCTGTTGTGGGTTGCCCAGCTGTCAAGGAAACAATCATACAGTTATTTTCCCATCCCTACCCCCCTGCAGTGGGATGGTGAGGAGAAAATACAATAGGCTTGGGGTTCAAGACCTCAGGGAGGGCACACTCACCAAGTGTGGCCAAAAATCCAGGCTCAACTGGATGAAAAAAATCAGTTTCATTTTAACAAATCAATCACCATCTTACCAATTGCATCAGAGTAACACATGGATAAATACAACTGGATTTTATACACACCTTCTTCCCAACCTCTCCCTTCTTCCTGGGTTACCTCCTCCCACCCAGCAGAACAGGGAGCAGGGAATGGGGATTGCAGTCAGTTCCAGATCCCTTACATGATGCTTCTGCCTCTCCTTCTTTCCCAGGATGAAAACTTCTGCTTCTCCCTGACTGCAATGGGGCATCCCTCCTCCCAGAGACAGCCCTCCACGCATGGGTTTTCTCTGGGGGCTGATGTCCTCCCTCAGTAATGGCTTTCTTTGGGATTTGGGGTCATCTGTGGGTCATAGGTGGGATTCTGTCCTATTATTTCTCTCCAAGGGTGGGATTCTGCCCTCTTATTGCTCTCCAAGGGGTGCAAAGACTCAGGCCACATTCTTGCCCCAGGCCAAAGGGGAATGTCTGCTCTGTCATGTCTCCCTTCCTCACTGTCCTTGGCTCCTGCACATTATCTCTCTCCAATGCTACTCTACTCCCCTTGGAAAACAAAAAAACCTCCTAAAACAAAAGAACCTGCCCAACAGGTTTTCCCCTCTTAAGTAAGTTAGGCACCGATTGGTTTTGGCCAGTGGTGGGTCTGGCTTGGAGCCAGGGGAGCTTCTTGAAGCTCCCTCCAGGACATGCCAATAGACCCCTGCCTACCACTGCCCAATCCCTGCCAGCCACAAACCAAATACACCTCCCCTGCCTTGCTTCACATCTGTATGTTCACATTAAAAAGCCAGTTGGTTTCACCCAGACCAGCTACAGAATTCGGGTTGTCATCCCCAGATGACTTTGGCAGACACCTAGGGCTTTTTCAGAAGCATCTGTGACATCTGCAGGTGCAGACCCTGCCCCCTCCTCCCCAAACTGAACAGGAATGTCTCCTGTTCCCTCTGCTCTTCATAAATTACAAGTTGAAGGCTGCATAGCTGATTACAGCCACTGTCATGTAGTGATTCACACTCGTGTCTATTGGTAGGACGTGGGGGGCACATGGGTGGTTTAACCAGTATGTGAAAACTTAGCAACACAAGTATTTTTACTTACCTGTCTTAGCCTGAAGCTTATTCCAGCAGAATGCAGTGATGCTGTAGTGTTCCTGGGCTTGAGTACACCCAGTAACCTGTGGTGCCAGGGTTTTCTTGAGCTGTTAACAAATATCTGAGGGATGGGTGTCAAATGCAAGGGGTCAGGCTCTGTTTTGTGATGCCCTGGGATAGGAGGAGGGGCAATTGTCACTGTAAAAAGTGACAGATTCTTTGCAGTGGAAGGGCTCTCTACCTTGGACTGAAGGAAGCTGAAGTGGATTGTTGCTTATCTCCCTGAAGTTCCAAAGGCCATGAGGTGCAGCATATAAAGGGCATGCACTTCCACATTTACCAAAACAGCCCCCATAAACTGACTGAGATTGGTAAAGATCTGTGTAAACAGGAATAGAGGTACTTTCTGTCTTCTAAACATGCAAAAAATAATTGTAGTTAATAACTACATCAACCTGCTTTAAATTTCTGGCATCTTGAAACCTTGGTCAGAGTAATTATTGCTGTTTTTCAATAATTCTTTTAAAATTTACAGATACCTGAAAAAGATGGGAGCTGCATTTGAGAACAGGCATCAAGCTTTTGTTTGTTTCTTCAATGCACTGAGCCTGTTTCAGATGACATGGTGAGTTTATCTGTCTAGTCTACCATCACTGAGAAGCAGAAATTTGGAGAACTCATCTAACACTAAGATACTGGAGCATCTCATCTGTGAGGAAAAGCTGAGAGACCTGTGGTCTCAGAACCACACTCCTGTGGTGGACACCACAGAGAACAAGGTGCCATGGACCTGCTGACCCACAGAAGCAGGATTGTTTCAGTCCCCACCCTCCAGCATTGCAACCAAACCAGATGTGAAGCTTTAATAGCTGAAGACACTAAAGGAAATGAGTACTCGTAGTGGGTGACTGTTGAGGGGCACCAAGAGGCCCATCTGCAGGTCATGAGAGGCATGACCTATGAGCTAAGGTCTGAGATGTCACCAAGAGGGTGCCATAACTTGTCAAGAGCACAGAATACTACCCATTGCTACTCTTTCATGTGGGCACAAATGACACTGCAACACAGAACCTGGATCCCTAGAAGGGATGAGCTCCACCTGTCTAAAAGAAGCAAAGGACAGGCCAACCTGAGCACTGACCAATGTTCCTTAGGTGCTTCCCCTGATGAGAATTAGAAGCCCAACCACCTCAAGTGTATTATACCAATGTACACAGCCTGAGGAACAAACAGGAGGTATTGAAGCTCTGTTCCCAGTCAGAAAGTTGTATCGTAGGAATCGACATGATAGGACAACTCCCATGACTGGAGGATTGCCATGGATGGCTGCAGGCTGTTCTGTAAAGACAGGGAAGAAGAGGAGGAGTTATTATCTACATTAAGAAGAACCTTGAACTTGTAGAAGTCAACTATGGCAATTGTGAAAGCCCTATCAAAGGCCTCTGGGTCAAGGTCAGAGGTGTCATCTCCAAGGGAGATATTATGGTGTCTGCTGCTGACATCTAAACCAGGATGATAAGACCAACAAAGCAGTGTTGGGTTCATTTAAGCCCCAAGCAGAACCTGGTTCTTATGGGGGACTTCAGCTATCCAGACATTTCTTGGAAGATCAACACAGCAGCTCACATGTCATCCTTCAAGTTCCTAGAATGCAGAGAGGACTGTTTCCCTCACAAAAACATTAGATATGCCAACCAGGAATGAGACACTGCTGGACTTGCTCCTCACACACCAAGAAAAGCCACTTAATAATATTTGAGTGACAGCTTTGGCTGCAGTGATGACAATACTGTGGAGCCTGTGATCCTGCTGAGCACACAGAGGGGCACTACTAAGACACCCAATGATGACATTGAAGGCACCAGCTGATTACACCAAAGTGAGTAAGTGGAGACACTGAAAGGGAGAGCCACCATGCAGGAAGACTTGGCTAGGCCTCTGGAGCAAGCTCATAAAAACCTAATGAGGTTCAATAAGGACAACACTGGAACCTGTTAAGATTCAGCTGGACAAGGTGCTGGGCCATGTTATCTAGACCATGCTTTTTCCAAGAAAATTTGTGCCAGCTGATTCTTGAGGTCCCTTACAAGTGGTATTCTATGAATTTTGTATTTATTATCCTACCATTTCACAGAATAGTTCCTTGTTCCTGATATGTGATTGGAAGAACAAAAGGTTCTGCTTTATTTCCTGTGGATTTTATGATATGCTATTACCATATATCCTCTTACTCATTTTCAAACCATATAATTATTTCCACTTGTTCTTTAGATGCAAGGCTTTTTCCCATGCTTCCCAGCTTCCTCAGTGATCCCTCATTTTGTGCTGCCACTTCAGTATTAGGATGCAGGTTAATTTAACTTTATATTCTATATCTCACTGAACTTGGAACATATTCACTTCAGCACTGTATTTAATGGAAAGACACAGACTGTCTATTGGGAAACTCAGGACATTCCAAAATAGCATTCATTACCTTCTGGAGATGTCTGTTTATGTTTTGTATATTGTAAGTAAAGGTAGGGGGATGTACTTTCATTATTTAGCCATCTCAATGATACTCTTAAAGTTAAGAAAGAATTATGTGGACTGAAGCTACAGGTAATGAACAAAATATTCTAAATAAGACTGTAATAGCAACTTGTGTTATTTTCTCATTATTTTCCATACACAGTATATTTTCCCTTTTTTCTTTTCTCCTTTCCATTTTTTCTCTCCTTAAAAGCTATTACAAATTCAGTTTTAAAACATCTGAAATGAAAGCATATTTAACCAGAAAGTGATATACACATGTTCATCTCTCAAAGAGGGAGATTGTCTTGATTCCTACTGATTCAAATATATCCAATCAATTGCTACCAAGAAAACAGTATCAGCCAAAAACTTCTAAGCAGCACTACTTGCAAAGGCTAAAATCTATTTGCTATTTCACAGTTATGTAAAAATGACTCACATTTTCATTTGAACTGATGACACTATGATCTTATTTTAGATCAAATAAGACATTGCTTTAGTTTGCAAACTGAACTATAATCCTCAGTAAACTCTAATCTTGGCAATTTAACAAATGCAACAACAAAGCCAATTTTTCGTGTTGTTCTTCCTTGAAGCCATGAGTAACTTCCCATATATTGAACACAAAGCTTAATATAATCCCAGTCATTCTTCTCCCTCTTGGGGGTCTTTGTAAATTGTAATGCTTTAGGAAATCTAACACAGTGACTACCACAGCAAAGATATCACAGAGGAGTGGAGGATACACACTTAACAAAAATAATTTTACTTGGATTATATTTTTTTCTGCCTCCACGTTATAATTCAGGAGTCATCTTTTTATCTGTCATATTTGAAATGCTTTAGCAGATACCACAGGATTCCATTCAAAAGACAAAAAAACCTACCACAGACCTTAACTTTACTCTTCTTTTTCCCCAGAAAACATGCTTTATAGCAGTTGATTTGTGTTGAAAAAGCTCTGTACATTCCTAGACAAAAATACTTCCTATAGAAAATACATCTTTAAAGCAGACTGGCAGCTCTTGGCAGAAAAACAAATGGTTATTCTGCACACTTGATTCTGGGAAGGCAGACAGCACTATTTTTACTTGTAGAAATAGCTAATAATTTGCTTGGAATTATAAGGTATTCAGAAGTTTGGAGGGGGTTTTATTTCCTTTTCTATATTGTCTTTTTTTGGTGGTTCTACTTTTTTAACATAAGACTGTAGCTATACATGGGGAGATTCCATAAGAACTGCAGAACAAATGAAACATTGGTATAAGAATTTGAAAAGTGAGAAAATTCATGGATTCACATGTTCACCAAGGAGTGAATTATGTTAATCCAACTGTTAAGAAATGTTTGCCTTTACTTTCAGCTATTTAATTCCAATAGCTAAAAACAAAACAAAACAAAAAAACAACAACAACAACAACAAAAAAACACACAAAAAAACCCACAACAACCCCACAACAAAAAAAAGGAAAGATCCAACATTTAACAACCATACATGAAGGAGTGTAAGTTATAGGAATTCTTTGAAATTCCCAGATGAAATACTTTAAATCAATGGCTTTAGCCAAGCAGCTAAAATGAGCATTTTTAAGGATAGTTATTTTATAAATATGAACTAGAGGTTGTATGACAAACAGCAAAACCAAAATGACATGATTACCAAATTACCATCATTGAGCAATGCTTTGCATTTGTTTCCATGTCTTGCACTTTGACATCTTCATGGGAAATAATTTGCATATAAAATCTCAATTATTAGGAACACTGACTGACTCATTGAATAGGAAAAATAAAGGAAGAAAAAAAAAAAGCAGTATGAATAATGATGAATGTTGGAAACATCCAAGATGAAAAGCAGACATGATGAGCACAGGGTAAAAGAAGAGGATGGGTTATGTGGAACAGCAAGGGAAACACCCTGAAATACAAAGATTACGTGCAGTAAACTGGGATTAGGGCTGTGAATCTGACACACACTTTATGTCTTGGTCTTTCTGCCTAATTTTATCTTACCAGGAACCAGTGATCTACTTTCTCAGATACACACCTTTTCCTGTACCTGGAATGAATCTCTTGTGTCTCACTAGGTCAGTGCTGGTAGATTCTGTAACACTAGAAGCTGAAGCTAAGAACAGAGGCAGCCACAACAGGAAAATAAAATATTTTTTTTTGCCATTCCTCCTCTCTCACTTCAAGATTTGTGGTCGTGTTATCAGTTATTACAGTTCCACAGCACATAACATTATCAGACTTTGGTAGGGGAGAGAAATAATGCAAATTTTTTTATTATTTTTTTTTTCCCCCTTTGGTGGATTTTATTGTCTTATGTGTGGAGAAAAGGAAGCCCATATCTGCAGTTTTGATGACTCATGCCACCACAGCAAAGCCTGTTAGGACCCAAGAAACCATACTTCCTTTTTAAGGTGAAAGCAATGTTCATTAAGATAAAAATAGTATTCTACTAGGAGGAAAACTAGAGTACTACTAAGAGGATTCTGCTGCAAGCAAAGCCTCCTTCAAAAAGTCAATACATGTAACTTTGATTTTTGCTTATTTATAGAAATTGTAACTTAATGTAACTTTATTACCTTAAAAAGGGTGAATCCTTATGCTGGTGCATCCTATAGGATAATGACTTCTTACTGAATTTTCCAGTTCTTGATTCCTTATCAGCTATTAGACCACTGCCATCCCATCTTTCTCCTCTATTTTACATGCTCCCACTGGTCTGGAGTGACGCTGCAGAACTTCTACTTCCCCCATGATATACACCAAAAGGAATTTGCATCTGTGTAAGAAGCTGCCACTGAACTGCTTTTGTTTGCATTAGGTAATTAAGCACTGCTGATTACACCTTCTCCAGCTGATGTTCACATGTAGAGTGGCCCAGGAGCTCAGTAAGAGCAGCTATGAATGAAAGCAAGATAATTCAGCTGGTCCATTAGCATATTTAATTGAATTGTGTGAAGAATCTACTTTTATTTTGGATTTCTCAGCTGGTTTAGTCATAGCTAGGAGGAATTACAGACTTTGTTGTTCCAACTCCTTCTACCTGCCACTCCCAGAATAGTTCAAATTGCATACCTGAGTATCACAGCCATCCAACAATCTGTTCTTGTCAGGTAGATGTTTTTTAACAGAAAAAAAAAAAATAACATGAGTAAAGCATTTCTAGACAGGAACATTCCTGTTTTCTTGACCAACAGGACAGCATCAATAATAAAAGGATCAAAGCAACAAAAGGAAGGTTTTGCTATGATCATTAAAATTTTTAAGATTAAAGTAGCAATGGAAGTAATAACAGTAGAAAATTAATATCTTTCCTTCTCTTAATGATGAAATAGGAGGAGGTCTTACAGCATAAATAATACTAAGTGCAAACACATACTAGACACTGTTCACTTACTCATTTCAGTCTACTGGCTTTTCATTTCAAAACTAAACTCTCTGAGGCAAAGCCTTTTGTTTTTCCAGAGGCAAACTTCGTTGCTTCTGAAATTCTGATACCCTCCTGTGAGTGTAGAGTCAGGTCAGAATTTGGAACCATCCCAGTAGATAATCACTGCCACTGAAGAAAGAAGGGTGCAAGATGTTCTGCTGCAGAAAGAGCACTAAAAACCATGCACTTAAACACTTCCAGTGGGAAGATTCCTCCCCCCCAGCATTGTTTTAACACAATAAGAGCTCATATGGCCACAGTCTAAGTCAATATATCTTTTAACATAACTTTAGATTGATGTTACGGAAATACTGTAATTGGACTGAGATTTTGCATGGAATAATTTCAAATTAAGTCATTTTTTACATCAAAGTGAGACAGACCAGAAAAAAAAAATGGGGATGTTACTGACCATAGCCAAGACAAAAGAATAGGAAATTGCTCTCCAGGCACTGGAACAGACTAGTGCATGGATATTAACCCATCAGGAACAATGTCTCTCTTGTGTTGTCACCTACCACTGTGCATAGCTGTTTAACACTTCATTACCTCCTGTATTTCAGGACATGGGAATATTGAGCAGGCCTTCCTTACATTTGGGCAGAGCCCTAAGCAAAGGTTGGTATTTAACCTTCATGATGGGAATGGGAGTCACAGGAGGGACTATGGCCCAGGGACACACCTCAGGGGCAGAACACAGACACTGCTTCCTCATTGCTTCAAGAGGGTAATAATTTACTACTCAAGCAGCAGCATTGTCCATCATCTTGGGGCATGTCCAATGTAAGGCTTAGTCTGTTTCTCCTCCATGTTTTCTGGCTGTCTCCATGCTCTGAGATTGGTTGACATGGAAGGTAGCCTGCACAAAGAAAGGAAAAAGTGTGGATGACTGGGTCTTTCTTCCCCAGTTCCTTTCCTAAGTGCCCAGTCCAGATAAGTCACTGGAGAAGTGAAACTCTGTATTTATGTCGAAATTCTGGTCTCGACAGATCCAGTGCTCCACTCAGGCTGTACTTGTGCTTGGGATTGCCTTACAGAGGTGCAGGACCTTGCATTGAACCTTGTTGATGAGATTGGCATGAGCCTCCCTTCTCAAGCCTGTCCAGGTCCCTCTGCATGGCAATCCCTTCCTTCCAGTGTGTCAACCTCATCACACAGCCTGGTGTCATCTTCAGACTTGCTGAGGGTGCCTCAATCCCACTGTCCCTGTCACCAACAGAGGTGTTAAACAGCACTGGTCCCAGTAACAATCCCTGAGCAACACCGTTCGTCACAGGCCTCAACTTGGATATCAAGCTGTTGACAGCAACTCTTTTGAGTGAGACCATCCAGACAATTCCTTATTCACCAAATGGTCCATCCTTCAAACCCACATCTCCAATTTAAGGACCAGGATGTTGTGTGATACCATGTCAAACACTTTATACAAGCCCAGGTAGATGCTGTCAGTTGCTACTCCATTATCCACTGACACTGTAACACCACCAGAAAATGCCCTTGTCAGGCACAATTTGCCCTTGGTGAAGCCACGTTGGTTGCCACCAATCACCTCCTATTTTTCCATGTGCCTTCAGGAGAATCTGCTTCATGATCCTGCCAGGAACAGAGGTGACAATGACTGCCCTGACATTGCCTGGGTCTTCTTCTTGGGCAGTGTGGCTGGATCCCTTGCCAGGGAAGACCAAGTACCTCAGCTTTCTCCATAATCCTCAAGACCTGCTGTCCTATTTTCTTTTGGAAAGGGAACATATTATTTAGAAATCTGCTTTCCCTAGAATTTTTTTTGTTGGCTTGTTTCCTTGCTTGGTTTTCACTTTGAGAGTAATCAACACGTAAAGTGCAGAAAAAAAAAATTGCTTTAGTTTCACAGAACAGTATGTGTGCTTCACATTCTTCTGTTGAACATTCTTATGTATGTTACTTTCAGTGTATATCTTAATTTGCAATAGTCCACTATCTTCAAGGTAAAGGATTAAGCTTATTTGAAGGAACAAAAGCAGAACTATGATTACCACACTGTGCTCCTGGACCAGACTGGATAACAATTCAGTGCAAGAAACCTTACAGGTGAACTATTGTTTATTTCCTTGAAGAAAAAGCTGACTTTAAGCTTCATCTCTATCACATTTTACTCACTGACAGGGTCAAGCTAAGAACTGGTTTCTCTGGCTTGTTCCTACCTACTGCAACACTTCTGTTGGAACTGAACATCTGCCACTAGACTTTCTCACTCCATTGAACTTCCCTCTATACTAATTCTGATCTTAGCTCTTTAATGGACTTGAAGAATGTGTTCCTGAGGAGAATTTGGCGCAAATAAAATAGGATTCAAGATTCTCACTGCTTATAAGATTCACTTCAGCATCAGATTATGTTTAAAATAATGTATTTAAACCCCAACCAGTTCAGGAAAGCTTTGAATCCTGATCTTGTCCCACCCCTTCAAGATTCAAGATGTTGACTCATTATTACAAGTTGTCCTGGTCTGAGTTAGAACAGAACTAACTGTTCATTTTCAGCTCAGTGTCTTTTGACTAACTGCACTTCCTGAAGTTAACAGCTTTTTGCAGTGTCTGATTCAACAATGATACAAGTTTAGAGCTACTACCAAGGATTGGAGTGCAGATGAATCATAGAATCACAGAATCATTCAGGTCATGGAGGTCACTGCTAAATCTGTGCCACTTTGGAGGGTGCAGAAAGTAAAAGGCCACACCTGTGGGGAGGAGAATCCAGGACAGAGCAGCCTTGGCTGCAGTGACCATGAACTGATGGAATTCCAGATCCTTAGGGCAACAAGAAGAGTGTGCAGTGAACTCAATGCCCTGGATTCAGGAAAGCAGACTTTGACTTCTTCAGGGAGCTGCTTGGTAGAATATCATGGAATAGAGACCTGGAGGGAGAGAGACCCAAGAAAGCTGGTCAGTTATCATCTCCTCCAAGGCCAGGAGCAATGTGTCCCAAAAAAGAGGAAGGCAGACAAGAATGACAGGAGGCCTGCAAGTTGTTCTTGGACACACTTAGATGCAAAAAGCAAGTCTACAGAGAATGGAAGCAAGGATGGGTAAGCTGGAAGGAATACAAAGAAGTTCTCCAAGCAGCCTGTGATCAGGTTAAGAAAGCTAAAGCTAATTTAAATATGGCCAGGGATCTCAAGGGTAACAAGAACAATTCCATGGGACCCGATGAGATCCATTCAGGGCTCCTGAGGGAACTGGGGAATGAAGTTGCTAAGCCACTTTCTATCATATTTGAAAAGTTCTGGCAGTCTGATAAACTTCCCACTGACTGGAAAAGGGGAAACATCACTCCTCTTTTAAAAAAGGGAAAAAGGAAGACCCAGGCAATTTCAAGGCAGTCAGGATATGGAGAATGAGGAGGTGATGGTAGGAAAATTTTCAGAAAGAAGCAAAAGAGCTCAAAAGCCTCTGTGGATTTCCATCAGCTTAAGTTTCTGTAAGGGCTTGAGGTCAAGGTCAGCCCTTGATACCTTTGAAGTGCTATATACAGTCTGAGTATAGCACAACTGCCATACTGTTTTCAGGGCAAAGGGCAGACTTGTGCTGAACATTGAGGACATAAAAGATTGCACCCTTAATAAAATTAAGGAGGGCTGTGACCCTGCAAGGGTTGTGGAAGTTGAGTCAATGTTGTCTGTGGGGAAAAAGAGTAATTACTGATTTATCAGTAGTGAAATAAAGCATCATGTTTCTTTGCAGATATATTCCAGGAAACATTTGGATTCAAGTCAGAAATTACAAGAAGACTTGGATTACTTAGGAAAGATTTACCCTTTTATCCTGTATTCCACTGCTATAAATGCTCAATAAAACAAGATGATCCAACTTATCAGCACCGCAGCTGAGAATACCTCTATGCAGCACAGGCCAGAGACTTATCAAGAAATTTATGTTAATTCAAACCTAACGAGCTAATCAGTCAGTGTAGAGCTCTGTTGCTGTGTAATTATACCTACTGGGAAGCAGGATATGTTATTGTCTGAACTGCTGTAAAGATAATGCTCTGGGAATCAAGGCTCCTAGCTGTGTACGAGCTGCCCTGTGTAGACAGACCAGCTTAATCAGAACTAGCTCCAGCTTTGCTGTGTAAAGCTGCTCTCTGTGGTGGAGACACATGCAGGGTTTCAAGCTTTGACCAGAAGAATATGCTTTCTGGTGAGATTCCATTCTATTGCACCATTAGCTGGGTGAGTCTATGTGAAGTAATGAACCATTTCTTAAGCATGCCATGGAAAATATCATGTTGAGAGTTCATCCCTGCTTGCTGTTTTAAGCAGGATAAGCCAAACACTTAAAATAGTCTTGAAGGAATCAGGGGCTTATCAGATGTGAGAGAGGTACAGTTACACATATGTGTTGAGAATATCCAGTTTTTCACTCAGCATCATTTTACTCATAATTGAGATAAGCAGATAAGTGGATGGGCACAGCCTTTCAAAGGAATTCTCACCACCAACTAACTTAGCACATCTCTTGATTTAGGTGAAATACATGAACAATCAGTCCAATCTCAATACAAGAAACGCAAATTCTCACCATGAAATTGAGCAACAGAGAAGCACAAGGTGAAACTCAAGTCTGAACAGTGATAGGAAAGTAGCCTTCCTACTATTCAAATTGACAGAAGTGTTGAGTAAAATCTCAAAGGGATCCACTGCTCACCGAAAGAAACTTGGTACTTTTGACAGAGTATCTAGCAAAGGATATTTCTCTGAGTGCAACTGGACAGAAATCTTGATAATCCACTGACAATGCAAAGTTCCCACAAAAGTTGAAAACAGAATGCTATTCTTTTAAACTGCTTATTAAACTGTTTAATAAAGGGATTATTAAAATAATGGAAGGGATCTCTGGAGATCATTGAGTCCAATCCCCCTGCCAGAGCAGGGTTGCCCAGGGCAGCCCACACAGGAACAGATCCAGGTGGGTTGGAAAGTCTCCAGAGCAGGAGACTCCATAATCTTTCTGGGCAGCCTGTGGCAGGCTCTGGCACCCTCACAGCAAAGAAGTTCCTCCTCATGTTGGTGGAACCAACCTTCTCTGCTCCAATTTATACCCATTGCTCCTTGTCCTATTACTGGGCACTACAGAGCAGCGCCTGGACTCTTCCATTTGACACCCACCCCTCAGATATTTATAGACATTAATAAGATCCCCTCTCAGGCTTCTCAAGACTAAACAGCCCCAGTTTCCTCAGCCTTTCATCCACACTAAGAATGTTCAAAGATGCACAGAACAGTTTGCCAACCCAAACACCTATTTTGTTTATTTTCAGAAGGCATTATCCTGTAAAGAGTTTCAGCTCTTTGGAATTCTAGTTTGGCCATGAATATCATAATATTTGGATGTGCAATGTGACCTGTAGGGTTTAAACTACCAGATAACAGAATATTTCCATGTGGAATCATTAGGTGGGTACAGGATTACATCCCTTCACTTGGCATTGCTGCAGACTTGGTAATGAAGATCTGAAGACAACAGAAACTCCAGCAGACTGTGCAAAAGCACAGAAGACCTAGATTGTATTGAGAACACTTGTCAACTGCTAAAAACAAGGAAAAAGAACCTGGCAGAAATAACAGAGCAGATTCAAATCATTTGACCCACTTAAATGCCCATAATTTCTCTAAAGGGAAAAGCCTCAACAGCAACCACAAGGGTATCTAGCCATTAAAACAGGAGCAAAGACCTAACTCAAGTATGTGGCACATCAGGATAAGAAACCTACTTCACATTTTACTAGAGACAGACCTTTAATAGACCTCTGGCAGTTATATGCTGCCAGGGCAGAAGTGTTTCTGTTATTTAACTTAATTCAGGATATATGACAACACAGAGGACACACGACAGGATAGTGTGGGAGCAGATGCATGGACTGAAACCACATTCCTCTTGCCATTACTGTGTACCTTGGAAAAGCCAGCTAAAGTGTTTTGGTGAGCTTGTAACAGGTTGAAAAGCTCTGTCTAAAAAAGGAAATGAGTTTTACCTCTTTTAAAAAGATGCCACACTTCAGCCAGCTTGAATATCTTGATGCCTTTGAAGCCTAACTCAAAGCAGAGTTACTTTGCTGCAGTACACACCACTGGGAAAAGCTAAACTATCTGGTAAGTGACCTAGTGACAGCAGAACTGTGGGACCTCCAACAATTCCAAAAGATTAAAAGCATTAAAAAAAAAAGAAGCCACCATTGTTCTCAGTTTGAATAAACACACACACAAAAAAAGATCTGTAAACACGGAGAGAGGATTTCCCACAACTTAGGTGGGGTATTCAAAGCTGGTTAACTGAATCAAATAAAGCCAAAAATGTCAGACTTCTAGGGACCTTTATCATACAAAGGGAAGTGTCTGTGCACATCTGAGTCCCTCTTAATTACTGCAGAGGATATAACAGTGCTTGGACAACCAGTTTCCTCTTACTGAGAGTTATGTATTTTCTTTTTATAAGCATAAAACTCTGAAGCAGGGGCAGCCTTGCTGTCTGAATCACTGAACGTGTTGCCAATTAACATTAGCAAATTATATTCCTGATACTAGAATGTAAGAATATATCCACTGTAATATTTCAATCAACTGATCCTGTAGTCTCAAGAGACTTGCACTGAAACCCTCAGAAAAGATCACAGATCAACAGCAACTACGTGCAGACTTTGCAAGGATGAAAGTTAGTTCATGAGAAAGGTTTAAAATGTGCTAATTTTCAAGCTAGTTAAATGCACATGTTAAAATGGAACTGTTTTGTAGGTTTTAGGTGGCCTTTCAGGAGCTAGGAATGAGAACTTCCTGAAATACATGATTTTGGGAGAAGATAACAGAGCACTTAAGAATCTTATTTAGCAATGGCTTGTATGAAACTTACCACTTTGCCCCTCCCAGAACCTCAGGCATTCCAGTTGCAGCTGACTGACAGATTCCCAGTGCTGTAATTCATCAAGTCCCATTGTGGGTGAAATGTTTCCATTCTGTTAGCAGAAATATCTGGGCTGCTGGGTCTCTTCTGCTCAGAAAATACCAAATGGAGACTTTCTGATTCAAAAGCAGGCATTTTATGCTCAGAATTTGGCAATAGTGGAATTTGTTGAATCTGAATTAGATACAGATTAGATACAGTTCAGAGGAAAACAAGAATAAACAGAGGTCTAGAGGAAAGACCTCTTGTGAATATGGCAGGCTCACAATTAAAGAAAAGCACTATATTGATCAAGCACTAGTCTGTGGCTGCTTTTTGATTTAACAAACTAATTATTCTATTATTTCAAAATTTATTTTCCTTTTAAATAAAATAACCTTTTGCTCTGTTGGTAAAAAAAAAAATATAAAATCCAGATCAATAAATAAAACCAAACGACAAAAAGCAGGATTTTTCCTTACTCCTGAAAGGATACAAGTTAGTGACTTCTCTTCATACTCATCAAATCTGTTGTTTTCAGGAGACAACATTTGCCCCAAAGCTGTCTCAGTTATTTCTCCACTGAAAAAAGACCACGACTTCACAATTCAATTAGCTGATTAGTGAAATAGCTTCTTTTACTGGGGCAAAAGTTGCTTCACCAGATCTGTTTACTCTTGTATAACATCTGAATGACACACTCCTGGAAGCTAATGTTGATCTAGGAACTGTCCCAAGTGAATTCTCTGTTCTCAAGAAATATTTGGTATTAGATGGGCTCCAGCTCCATTTGCAAATCCAATAGGAACAGCACAACTGCTCTGGCAGAGAAATGATCAGTCTCCTGACCCAACCACAGACTTCTCTGGAGCTGTTGATAATGAAGGAGGAATGATACCAGCTTTACTTTTCATGCTGACCTGAAGGTAGGTGGACAGTGGACTGTAAATAACACAGTTTACTCACGATATTCCATATTGATTGCTTCCATCTGCTGAAAATTGCTATAGAAGGGAGCAGGAGACAATATTTGGGATGTTAATTCAGCATGGTAGTCTTCACTGCCTTCCAATCACTCACAGACCATCATAATTTGTTATTTATGCCCCATAGCACTCTAGTATGTGCATGTCTTTTCCTCATCTGAAAAAATATTTGAAGAAAACACTGAAAAACTGCAAAGATTTTTGCTGCTAGAGCCTGTTCATTAAGTTTTCATGTCTTGGGGCTACCTGCTCTGACCTGTAGATGCAGCTATTATGGATATAGAATTATCTCAAGACAGAAAAGCATGTGACGGTGGTTATTTTACCTAGGATTTTACCATCCTGGTGATTACTAATTAATTACTAATTTTTTCCATTAGGGCTCTCATAATGGAGACATGTGACTCTATCCAAGAACAGTACAACACCCAAAGCCATATCTTTTATCTATATTGATTGCTACCAAGGGTTTTACATAGCTGGCATTCTCTAAATCAAAGAAGATTATTGATTGTACAAATGTTTGGACTTTTCTACTCTATACTCCAAGATTCATCGAGGAAAATATTTCTCCATGGTATGTCAATGTTTGGTCTGTGTATGGAAAGTTCACCTACAGTAATGAGATAAACATCCCTACCCACCTAAACTGAAGTTATATCCCACTGCATCAATTTCTATTTACTAGATTTGGTTCCAAAGATGATAAAAAATCAAAAATCAAAAATCTGTGGCTTGAAGATATTGACATTAAAATAGCTACAAATACATTACCTCAGTTTCATACCAGGAGGCAACATGGATGAACAGAAAGCCTAGAAGCAGCAAAACATGGTAGAAAAGCAGTGGCAGGTTTGGTTTTCCAACAGGTAGAATCATCTTTACACTAGTTTTGGTGCAAGTAAACTTGTAATATTATTTAAGTAAAGTGCCAATCACAAAAGCACAATGTAATGCCAGATAATTTACAATAAAGCATTATAATCTAGATGTAAGATATTGTAAGATGAATCAGCTCAAGGTAACCCACAAGTTGATTTCAGATGTAAACAAACTCTAATGACCTCAGACTTCAGCATTCTTTGAGATATCTTTGTCCTTAACCTTGGGTAGCCCTATAATAGTTTCCTTAGTTTTATATTATGATGTAATTCTGAGCAAATCAACAAATTGAAAAGGAAAATATTCTGAAATGAGTTAATATTCAGATATGCAAAACAAGTTACATACTTCTAATGTACATAATTACATGCTATGTGTTAATTACCTATATATGAACATATTTAGGTTTACTGCTTTATGTTTATATAGCATACTATGAATGGTGTTGATTTATCAGCAGCTACTGCCATCTATTGGATGAATTATTAAAATACAAAATTCACATCATACTGCCAGTACAATACCCTTACTGGAAATAATATCAAAATAAATCCATCATATTTTATCATATATAAAAACTTAGAATAATATGAATCTTAGCTTAGATATAGATAGATTCCAGGTAAGGAAGTATAAACCAATTTTGTTCAGCCCCATTTCAGAGCTGTTGTTAAAGTTTTCTTCTAAGATACCAAGTAATTATCCAATTTTCATCCCCCTGCTCTGCACCACAAAGCTGTGCTGACTGTGACTGCTCTCTACTCTTCCACTGACCCAGTGACAGCTCTTTACAACAGCAGCACCCATTGCATTTTTTTTTTAACATAATACTGGGTTTTAGGCTTTAAAAAAAGGTGTTTACAATATTTTCACTACAACTTTTCAAGCCTAAAGGGTTTTGAGCCTTTTCACTGTTTCTTGCCTGTCATTTGCTGGCCATGGTCTGTTTGGCTACCACAGGTTTTATCACTCCCTTGAAAACTCAGATTTGGCAGAAGGAGCTTTTTATTTCTTTTTGCCTTTTTTTCCTCCCCCTACCTTTTTTCCATGCAGTCCTGTCTGTGGTAGAACACCCAGCAGAACCAGAACAGATCAGCCTGCATTTGCCATATGGATTGAGGGCAAAAAACCTACCTGGTGCTGTGTGGAGGTCAGTTCTGAAAGCCTGGAACAGAAAGCCAGGAAGGGTTAGGAGGCACAGGACTGATTCTACATGTACAATCTCTGTGTAGTTATTGCAACAGGAGATTGCATGGAGAAAAGCTAGCTGAAATAATTGTATTCCTGGAGTAAAGAGAACACAACCTGGTAGATTGATTGATTTATTTCATTTTAAAGTCGTGATGTTTGAGTGTCAGGCTGGGTTGAGTGGGCATTTCTAAAGGCTTTACAGCAAAATAATAACAAATCCTCAGCTCCTTTGAAAATAGAGATCTGAATGTCTCATGTTCTCATAGGGCAGAAATCTCCCTTTCCCTAAGGGCTGTTTGAATGGAAAAACATCTTGATTTTTACTTTAGCAATCCCTAAAGGTTCTGCTTCATTAAGTTTTTTTAGTTTCAGTAACCACACATGCTCAGAATAAAAGGAGCTTTGTCTAGCAGTCGTACTACAAACAGCACCCACTCTCTGTGCAGGAAGAAAAGCCATCTCAGGACACAACTGGATTAGGTATCACTTAAAAGGCATTTCTGATGGTTGTCTAGTGTGTGTGCACAGGGAACACCACTGTAAAGAGACAGGGTAGCTGTAAACTGTTGAGTTCTTTGTAGCTGCTAAGCCAGTACCTCACCATTTCTGGAGCAGCATCATGCCTGGGTCATTGTCACATTATTCCTGATGTTAGGATCAAGTTCTGAGTTCAATAACCTCCTGTTTCTTGAAAAATCATGGTATTATTGCACCTGAGAAACTGAAGAAGATTATTTTTTATGAATAGAAGGCCCAGATTGACTTTTGAATGGACCATCCTCACAACACTACTCCATGTAGCAAATTATTTCTCTTTAAAGTGCATTTTCAGTATCACTCAGAGGAGAGAAGTCACTCAGGCTTTTGGTACTGAGGACCACTCTATGTTAAGTAGCTAGTTATGAAGAAGTTGTTTCATCCCTGATCTCCTTTGATGGATCACTACCATCATGCCCATTCAAGGCTCATACTGGAGTTCTCAATATGTTAATGGTCAGCTGTACCCGTTATTAAAACTAGAAAAATAAATTAATTATATTTAAATATATAAATCAAATAAATGAATCAATATAGAATATGTACTTAATAAATGTAATAAATATATAAAATAATTAATATATAATAAATAATAAAAATAAATAATAGATTTTGCTCAGAACCCGAGAGCAAAATAGAGAATATTTTGATGCAATTTATACATTCATTAGCAATTTGTTTAGCATCTAAACTGTAAAATAACCGTTGGTTAACAAAATTCATCCAAAAACCAGCATCTCCTTCAAGAAATCCAGGAACTGATGTAGTAACACATTTATTGATCACTTTACCAACTAAAGATACAATTTTATACAGTCACTCAACAGCAGTAACATACTCTGTGAGAAGTTATGCTTTAAAAAACAGTGTTTACAATATGGATTTCACTACAACTTTTCAAGCCAAGCTTTTACAGTGCTAATCAAACAACTGCTGTATTTTTTTTTTCCCTAAAACATCAACAATAATGCTGTAGACAAAGTAGCCTTGCCATTGTTAATGTGGTTTTAGAGTTTAATAAGACAACTTTAAAAGGTTTAAAACATCCATAACATTGTCATTACTTTAACATTCACACTGATAAAGTGATACATTTAATACTTTCTACCATTAATAAACAGTGTAAAAATATATTGCATATATATATATATATAAATCTGTTTCCTTTTCCTGAAAAACCCTAGTACAAACTAGTAGCATATAATCCCCCCTTCAAGTTTCTTTGACTTATTTTAAAGATTGAAGAGTAGTAGTTTTAAACAACAACAAAAAAAACAAAGATAGAAAATAAAGAATCAGGGCTGTGCTTTCCTGTAACCTCTTGTCTTGGTTACTGTGCATATTAACCCCTTGGCAATGGTGGTTCCATTGTTTTGCTAACACCAGGTAGAATTTTGGCACTCACTGCAATGGGGAGAAGATTTTGCCCAGTGTGTTTTGCACTGGATGGTGCCTGGCCCCCTTCATCAAGTGGTTAAAAAAAAAAATCTTTGCTTAGGATATGTTCCTATTGTAGTTAAGATTAAGAAATGTAATGCTCAGGTTGTTTATTTGTAATAAAGAAAACAAAACAAAACAAAAGGTTCAGTGTTAAATTAGTGAGGAAAAAGAAAAGTAAACTTCTAAGGTTAAACACTCACGTAAAATTTGTACTGTGTGGAAAATTTCACAGTGAACACAGTAGGTTAGTACAGCTGAATGTTAATGTTTGCAATGCCTGCAATTAGCAATATTGCAGGTTATTATTAGCACACAGCAGCTTCCTGATTTTCTGGACCAAGATGAAAGACAAATAAAAATGAGAACAAGAAAGAGTAAGATTCACTGGAGGTTTTTCTCATGCTGTACAGTGCTCCAAGGAAGACTATGCCAAGACCCATCTCCACATGACAACTATGCAATGATTAATTGTTTATTAGTGCTCTAAGTCATCAAAGACAAAACAGTTTTGCCTCCACACTTGATGATCTTGTTCTGATGGCATGAAGATGGAAATTTGTGCAAGGAAAGAATCAAAACATCTAAAACAAGTCAGAAATGGATGTTGGGACAGCATGGACGGATAAACAAGGAATAAAGCTTAATGTGGATAGATAAATAAATGGTTCATGGCTGAAGAAAACTAACATCAGACTTTCCAAAACTATACTTCTGTATAAATGTTTATTTCTCCTGTAATATTTAAATCTGTGAAAAATAAAACCTTGATAAGAATAAACTTCATTATACTTTTCCAACATTGACCATTTCTCTGCTTTGCAGAATATAGACAATTACTTTGGATTATAAGCATTACACAAAACATTTTCCCTGCTGCAATAATCTGCCAAAGCTGAGATATTCTGAACTCGGCACAAAGATAAACAGAGACACATTTTTGTTGCATCCTATAACTTATTATTTTGTTTATGACCTTGCCATTTCATACACCACAGTGCTAAAAAAAAAGTAGTTTTCTAACAATATTTTATACAGGATGTTGGCCTGCATGGTACACAAAGCCTTGGTAAAGAGATAGGATGTATTTAGCATGAATATTACAGCCATACAGTATTTCAGTTGCTAACCCTATTTAACAGAGCTGCACTATTTCACATTATTTATTTTGTTTATAAACAGCATCGAAAGCACAAAGAAATTCATCTGATGTAAACTGGAGCTTAAAATAATTCACCGCTATGGGGATACAGATTATTTTTCTTTTTTTTTTTTGTTTCTTTTTTTGATGATATTCATAATATAGCTCCTGATCAAAATGTAAAGATGGATGAAGTAAGAGTGTGCTTTTAGGGCCACGTTTTTAATTAACTTTAAAAAAGCTTGTAACCAAAGTCATTTTGCACAGTGTCATAAGCTTTACAGCACATCACAAAACGAGATGCTGTGTAACTAGATTTGAAGATTAAATCCTTGGATCTTTACCTGCAATGGAATATGGTAGGTGCTTAACATTTTCCCAGATCAGGTTAGTCAGTTATGCATTTCAGTAACAATTTACAAACATAAGGTGTTAATAAAATCTCAAAGCCTCTTCTCTAGTCTTGCTACTCTTGTGTAGCTACACCTCAAAGCAGCACATGGGTGTGTGCATGATTATGAAACAGAATTCATTTCAAAGCACTGCTTTGGAGTTTAACCAGCAAGCAGATCAAGGTGTCTCACTGGTTTTAGGATTCTGAAGACTTAAAAAGCTCAATCCATCATTTCCAGCTTATACTGGGTAAGTCAAATGGGCACTTGGGTGCACAAAATTATTAACTTAATATGTAAATGCTGTTTTATGGGCAAACACTCCAAACAGGAGGTACACACAACCCTGTGCAAATCCATAGGCATTGCATGGCAGCCCTGTCTCCTGTTCCCACCTCAATACACCACGACTTTGTATTTACTACCTGATGCTGAAACAACCTCTGTATATACAGAGTGACTGTCAACTTGCTTCACAAACCTGTGGCAAAGGGAAATAAGGCCCATGGAGGGCATGATTTCCATGGTGTTTGAGCACTCGGAGCAAATCCTGCTTTTTCACCCTGAGTCTCTCTCTCCTACCTCCTCACTACAGAAGAACTCTTCCTGTCACACCAAGTCTATGTTAGAATCACTGAAGAGTGATTTTCCCCACAAGTAGGAACAGGGCAGACAAATTAAACCACCTTTAGCTTCACATGGAGGGAGAATGGCAGTGTCAGCAACTGGCCAAGCTGAGGAGCTGACCAGCCTTTGGCTGTAATTAGGTTTGAGGTTTGCATCACCATCTCTTTGATCTAACACTCGGTTGGATGCAAAGTGTATGCATATGCACTCACAAGTCTTGTGTCTTGCATCACTCACTACTAATAGATGAGCCAAGAACACAACATTCACACTACAAAGTACACAAGGGCGTAGCTATTTTGGCATACACACACAAGGCAGTTAGAGGACACACACACTGGTGCACCACATGACATTGGCTCTTTTATGAAGGTAAAAAGTTTGTTTCTTGGCCAGTGCAAGCAGAAAATGGTCATTCATGGATGACAAGCACATGACCCCAGCATACATGCATCACTGAAAGGCAGGTTTATGTTTTGAATATCCTACATGCAGGCACAAAAAACTTAAAATGGCTTTTATAACTGTGACATGCCTTAAAGAAAAAAAAATAAATCTATTACAATTAATTAATTAACATTCTTTCTATAATGCCAAAAAGTTGTCAGAGGAATTTTTCATTTAGGTAAGGTCAGTAAAATAAAAAATATCTTTGAAGGACACTCTCTATACTAATGAAAAACACAAGTAGATGTCAGTAGCTTTGAAATCTACTTTTCCCTTACCTGAAGTGAAAAAGAGATAGGAAATATTGTAGGTTAAAGAAACAAAGTGGCTAGATCTTGGTCACTGTCCAGTGTTAAGCATTTCCTTCGGGATTACAAATATTTGATTACAATTAATACAAACTGTTCACATAGGACTGTTGAAACAATGTCTGCTTTTAATATCTGCTTCTTAGTAACACTATTGTGATAACCACAAAAAGGACATATCTTTTGTTTCTGCTATTTCAGTATTGTAAGATTGTTGCAAAACTCTCAACAAGAAACTAAAGCACATGGAGTGACTAGAGGAAATTAGTAATCAAGCACTAATAAGAAAACCCACTTGACAAGTGAAGCCTCAGTGGAGATACAGGTAAGATTTGGCACTGCCATAGTATTTAAGGGTTTCATTTTAAGAACAGCAAAATTTGAGTTTGCTTCTTAAGGCAGTTACTGCTAAAAGCTGCCTGAACTTCCTGATCACATTTCTTTTGGTAGTTCAGTGGTAATGAGAGCAAAGATAATTAGGAACAAGAGGGGTTTATATAACATGTCACATAGGAGAGTGCTGAAGAGTACAAGATGGTGAAAACGAGACTGTGAAGTTAGATGGAAGGAGTTGAGATGCCCCACAAAAAGGAGATGAGTGTAAAACTTATTAGGTACCCATGTCCTTACTTCAGACTTGACATGTAGTTACAATCTGGAGTACAGTGCACTGGAAGAGCCTTAACACTCCAAGGGTTAAAAATGGGTCACCTCCTGTGCTATCCCTTCCCCTCATCTCTGAGGTACCAGCTGTACTTGCTGTCCTGAGCTGAGAAACAAGAAAATCTACTTTGCCTCATTCCCAAGCAGGCCTGGAACTCAGGGTTAACACTCAAGCTAGTATTTAGGCTTTTAATTTCCTGCAGATATTAGTGGAAAAAAATAAGAGCTTAAGTAGGTGGCTGAACCCCTAATAATACACAGCTGCACATGGTGCTTTTTTTCATAGCCCTAATCTTCCACACCAAGTGTAGTGAAAGGGAAAAATCTTTCCAGCCACAAATTCCCTTTCTCACTGTCCTATCAGAGTGTCTTCATGCACCTGTTTCTTTTGAATTTTGAAACTATTCAAGTGTAGGAATGAAAAAGAAACGGAGTGTGCTCCTCAAAATAAAATCCTACTAACGACAGCATCTTTTCGGGTCCTGATCCAAAGCTTACTACCCCATTGAAAGCTTGGAAATAGTTTTAAGGACTTTGCATCAGGTCCATCCAAGCTGCTTTGGTTCATGGCAGGGATTTTAAATTGTATAATGCAAAGCAAACTCTGGGAGAAGCTCAGCTGGTTCCATCAGCCTCTTCTAAGCACAGAGTAGCTCAATTTCCAGTCAGTGTTAGCTTGGATCTGTCCACTTTCTCAATTCCTTTGCACGTCTTCTGTCTTAAGAGTGTGCTGGTCTCTCTCACCCTGGGAACAAGCAACTTAAAACCTGATTAATACCTTAAAACCTTCCTAACCAGCTACTCCTGTGTAACCACAAAGGAAAGAACAGGGAACAGTGGGTTTTGCCTGTAACTTAGCAATGGGATTTATCAAGAGGCCTAGTCTTTTTATTCATGTATCACAGGTCCTGTTTCAGGTGCACAGGCACCAGTGGCATAGAAGAAGGTTCTCTAAATTCACACAGTTGACTCTGGGATAACTTGGCCATTTTTGGCACTGTTCTGCCCCAGGTCACCAGCGCACCACAACAATGAAGGATAACCCTTCATTACATGGAATTTTTTCATTGAGAACATTGGGTAGCTCTTGGAAAAGCTTCATCCAGCTGGATGGTTCTTATCCTGAGCAATCTTACATATATCAAAAAAAAAAATATTCCTCCCAGGCAAACAGAGCAGGGTAGTACATTAAGGTACTTGTTCAGCTGATGTGGAAAAATAGACCAGCCTTTTCTCTCCTTCTTAACCAATATTAAAAAGTAGTTATTTTTATTTCTATTAAGCTGTTCTGCCCTTCTGGGCTCCAGGCAGATCACACTCAGCTCATACCTTATGCCTGTGAAACTGGTTCTCCTGTAGCTGTGGAAACCCATTCCCATCAATATTATTATTCCCAAGTTAGGCAGAAAAAAAAATTAACAGAGCATTAAATCCCTTGACTTCAAATAAATCTAACATAAAATGTAGCCCAGGTATAATACCATATTTTTGTTAGCAAATTGAACCTAATTGCATGGACATGATTGTAAATACCCTTATTCTAATAAGTTTATTCCATAAAATTTCCTTAATATGTTATAGTTTAGGAGGGAATATGTTGTTAATATGCATGAAAACGTTCATTTATCAGCAGATTGGCAGTGTTTGGTAATAATATTTTAAAGCATTATTAGCTTAATGCTCCTTTCATTTCAAATATGTGGCTATGCTAACTTAAAAACAGACTGCAGAAAGATTATTTAATAGACTTTCTCAGCAAAGTCTTGTTCCTCACCTCTCAGGTTAGTACAACTCCATCCAAATCCAGCCAGTAAGAACATTGCTACAGTACACACAGGAAAACACAGGAGGAAAGTAAGGGCTGGTATTTTCCACTTCTTAGTGTAGACATATTTTCGAACAAATATTGTCCTAGAAATAGCTAATTTTTTTCATTTTTTTATGGGTGGTGTATGACATTTACAGGCTAGCACCTTGTATATTACAACCACTTACTCCCCAGTAGTATATTGAT
Source organism: Ceyx melanurus (assembly GCA_024611195.1). Taxonomy (NCBI): domain Eukaryota; kingdom Metazoa; phylum Chordata; class Aves; order Coraciiformes; family Alcedinidae; genus Ceyx; species Ceyx melanurus. The sequence goes on from JANHGL010007059.1 coordinate 69,650, forward strand.
GAATGTTTTCAGGGAAGTGACAGATCCCACATAAGACATTTTTTAAAAAGCCCCAAAACAAGTCAAATCAAACTGCATCAAGAATGGGATATTCTTCAGAAAGACTGCTATGAAAGCCACTCTTTTCAAGAGGTTCTTCTTGACATCCTCAGGGCAACTGGACATTTAGGAATGTTTGAGATCTTTTGCTTGAACTGACAAAGTGTAGTATAACTGCTCTTGACTTTATTTGGGTTTCTTTTGTCTAAAGCTCAACAAAATAATGTCTTTTTTTTGTACCAACACATTTCTTTTTGCCAATGTACACATGTGGAATGTAATGAAGTGGTGTTGTGCTGCAAGTAGCTCAGCAGATGTTGAAATCAGTTCCAGTTCCTGAAAACAACTTCATGACAACATAGTCTCAGCATTCACAATAACCAAAACATGTGGGATTCATCTACAAGACTCTTATATTCTCTTTCCCCCTCTCTTTCTCCATCTGTGTTGTAAACCCTCAGCCTTACTTGCTTCCTTGTACTTTATGATCATATGTGCCTGCGTGCTTATAGCCAGATACATATCCTGAAGCATCCACCAGATCTTCTCGTCCAGCTTTGCCTTTTCCTTTCCCACTGGAATCAAACCTCTCTTTGTGAGAACCTGTGAATTTGGTTGTATCTGTAAGGCGTGATACAGTTGGAGATGGAATGGCTCTCTATTGGAAGAAAGAAAAGAAAAAAAGAACACAAGACATCAGAAATCAATTCTTCTTAATACATATATTTGTACATGCTACCACCATTTAAATCTTTGCTAAGAGACTACATAAATATCTTCTCACTTCCAGAAAAAGGATACTAAAAATGCTTGTTTCTTGCCTTTACATACAATAACAATCATATAGCCAAGAGCAGTAGTACAAGTTATGTCAAAACTTTAAAAAGAGACTGTCTGTATGAGATACTTCTGATTAATAATCAAGTTCTAAGGAAGAAGTTATAGGGAACATGTTTAAAATCCATTCTGTCAACATCCGAGCATAAAATCCTGGCTCCATCATCAGAAAAAGAAAACAAATACAACTAGGATTCATTGCTTCAAGGGACAAATTTATTCTAAACTCTAGGATTCATGACAGAAGTAACAAACTAGAAGGACTGAAAGTTATTTTCAATGTTAGCAAATTAGCAGTCTATGAAAGACATTCCTCTACATTGCTTCCACTCAGTCAAAGCAGGATATTTAAAAATCAAAGTTTTGCTGTCATTGAGACTAAATTTAGCTGCACAAACGGAAAGAAAAGAATATATCTTGTGGAATACAGGAGCATGCTGAGTTGTGCTTGGACCAGGATCCTTAAATTGATATTTTAAAATCAGAAGAGAAAGGGTACCAAAGGAGAAGAGAGAAGGTTTTTGCATAGTAATGGTAATGGAGCCAAGATGAACAAAGACTCATTAATTTGGGTATCCTTTTGTGCCCCACTTTGCTAGGGTGCATTCTAGAGACAAAAGTGCTATGGGCTTCATTGCAGTGAAGGAAATGGTCTTGGAAATTTTTCATTCATCAAAAACCTCATTCTCTACCCATCCTCAGTCAAAATAAATGCTCATTAATAAGATGTAATAAATGTGCTTTCAAAGCAACACATAGCTCTTCTACAGGGCAATATATGACAAATACCTTTTAATGTTGAACATGACAAGATCAGAGACTTGAAAAAGCTGTTTGAATCTGTACCAAGAGGAACAGATACCTGGATTCAGTTAGACTGGGAATTAACACTCATTTGTATACCATGTTCTCAACACCATTTAAATAAAGTTGTTTTGAGGGAGTTTGTCCACCTACATAACTACTTACTGAGAATCTCAGGTTGTAAATCTCTATTTTTCTCCCTCCAAACACATTTAACATGTGACACATGAAATACTGCTTTACTGCTCTACTTTCACATAAAGCCCTGCAGGGAAATGTGTTGTGAATTCTGTCACTATCTGAAAGAAAATGACCACTGGAGCATTCAGTTCTCAGAGCAGCATTGCTGAATGACCCTTAGGGACTTTTGCCTTGCACTCTCAGAATACTATTTGCAGAAGCAGTTACTCTTCTGTATTGAAAACAGCAATGAAGGGAATGTTTAGGAAGAAATATTGCTTCTCAATACTTCTAGTTTTCTTGTCCATATTGAACTGATAGCACCATATAACCAAGAAATCTGTGTTCAAAGCAGAGCTAATAAAAATTCATCCTGTGATCATTAATTATATTAACAGCCCAGCTAGATAAAATGAAAATGCAATAAAACATCTCATCTGAGACATCAAAAGTGGCAAAGTATAAACTCCTGGCCTGGTGCCTTGCTGAGAATTTATTTTTTCTGCTCCTCAGGGTATTAATACATTGAACAGGTTGTACACACAACAGAACCAAAGGACTGTCTGGCCACAAAATTACTCTGACAACTCAGGGAAAACAAAGACATAGCAAGAGTCCTGAGTCTGCTGTCTGCACCCTGGGCACAGACCAGGATGTAGGTGTGAGCTAAATAAACCTTTGGTGACTCTGCCTGCACCATCCTGTAGAGTCCATTTTTCATCTGCCACAGTCTATCACTTTGGTCAAACATATCTTCCCTTGGTGAAGCCACACTGACTATTCCTGTTGACTTTCTTGTCCTTCATGTGCCTGGAAATGATTTCTAGGATTAGCTGTTCCATCACCTTCCATGTCCCAAGGTGACAAGTTCATTCATAAAGATCCCCCTATAAGCTGATTTATTTTTAGCTAACTGCCTTTATAAACCAAATGTGCCCTACCTTCTTACAAAAAAAAGCTGTTTCTGCTTATGAAAAACAAAAGAAATTGTGGAGACTAAACTGGCAAATGAGCAAAGGGTAAAAGTAATTAAAAGGTTATCTGGGAGCTCATTCTTCTGTGCAACACAGTCATTAGTAATTGCACTTGGGCCCTGGGAGGAAAATTAAAAGAAGGGGAGGAAAGTGAAACTGATCATCCCTTAGCAGTGGATGTAGAGAAAAACAGTGAACAGCACAGAGGGCTGGATGGAGACCATTTCCATCTGAGCATTTCACTACTCTCCTTTTCCACACTGAATCACAGATGAATGATTCTGTCTTGTCACATCCCAATTCTGCTTGATCTGCTCACTCTCTAGAGTAAGTTACATAATCTCTTTAGTTACATTTCTCTAAAGGAAATGAATTATTTAGAGCCAACCTCCTTCTTTCCTTTCTGTGAGCCCAAAGAAGCCTTCAGATTCAGTATTTTTCCTGCATTGTGTCAGAGCTTACAGAGAAGTGCAGCTATGACAGAGGAGCTTGGAGGGTGTGGAATACAAGAAGATGACAGAGGAGTGTTTATTCAGACTCAGAATAGAAAGAAGAAAATCTTATTCCTGAACTCAGAGAAGTTATATTAAATAGAGAGCAAGTTCAGCAGTACATAGCAAAAAAAAAAAAAACAAACAAACCCCAAACACACAGAGAGAAACTAACCAACAAAACAAAAACCAAACCAAAAGATAATGGACATGATTTGGAAGATAGGAAATTCCAATTAGACACACAGGAAAAAAATTCTTCACTGTTGTGGTTGGTCAAGCACAGAAATAGTTTACCTGGAGATACTGGGGATTCTGTATCTCTGGAGATTATCAAAACTTAAAATCAAAGATACAGAGAAATATGGGTCCTTACCTACCATAAATCCCTGCTCACAGCAAGGTTTAAATGAGCTTCTGCTGTCAAGTCTTGAATACCTCCAGAGACAGAGGTTCCACAGCTTCTCTGGGAAACTGTTCCAGTGTTTGACCCCATGCAGGATGAAAAAACAAAACAAAACAAAATATCCAACATCTCATCCAAATTGCAAATGACCCAGCTGCCAACTTCTGCCTGTTTGAAGCAGTCCTCAATACTAAAGACAAGAAGTGAAAGCTGCAGAGAGTTTTTAAACCCTATAGCTCTTAACACCAGTGCCATATGCCTCCTTTCTTATGAAATACACCTCTGTTAGTACAGAAATATTGCCCTGCCTGCCCCAGAGAGCACACAGTAAAAGAAGTTAAGATACAAACATCTCCCAATGATGCTGAAGCACACTCAGCCCCAAACTTCACTTAATCACCCTTTCATCTCCCTCCCTAATATGTTGATTTTAATGTATCAGGAGTCCCACTGAAGTTTTCTGGCTGGAACCTGAACCTAGTCTCCGAGAGCTACAGCAGAGCTGTTTCATGAGGTTCTAAAGGTAAGGCTGTTCCCTTGGGGATCCAACACTCCATGAACATTTCTATGTTCTAAGCACACACACACAAGAGCTCTCTCTGAATTTTCCTGACTGTGCTGCTAGGTGGTACCACAACTAACAAGCAATGACAGTGCCACATAGAGCACACAGCACACTCAGGGCTTGCATAACCTGTGTTCCCATTCAGCCCAGTTGCCTTCAGGCTCAGGGAGGCATGCTCCTTGGATGTGTGGGTTAAGGGAAGCAGGTGAATATAAGAACATTGCAGTAGAAGAAAATAAGCCACCCATGGGATCAGGAACATACCGTTACTCCAGAAATAATGGGAGCTTTTCCTTCAATTAATTTGTATATTTCTTGAACTGCTTCCTCATCACTCTTGTCTTTAAAACGCTTCTTGGCAAGTTCTTGAAGAGCTTCCTTAAACTGCTCAAAAGTGATAGTTCTTAAAGACTTTCCCCTGTTGAAACACAAAGAAACAGAAAGAAATTACAAGAGACCTCAACAAGCTTTCCAAGAATAGAATTGTTTCAGTTTAGCACAGTGATCAACAGAAAATGGCAACAGAACAGGATCCACGCAGCCCATTTATGGGGTGAAATCAAAACACATCCCAGGAACATCACTTTCTTTTTTATGTACACCAGGAGGACAGCACTTTAGGAACTTCCCTTGATAAAGGTTCAGATATAAAGGGGAACTAAAGGGACTTAATCTGCTGTCAGAATGCCTGTAGGTTAGGAGATCAAATACAGTCTATTAGGTTGGTAATTTTAAAGTCTTCATGTATAGAGGATAAGAACTTCAACATCTTAGGTAGGTTTTGTTATTTAACAGTTTTTAGTCCTCTTTGAATTAATGGTTATGACATGAAATTCATAGGTTACTATTCAGGTTTCACAAATAAATTAAGAATAATGCTGCTGTGTAAAGCCAACTACTGTAAAGCATTTAAAAGCTTGAAATTCACAGATTCACAGAAAAGCTTGAAATTCCTAATAAAGACTGAGAAATTTTAAAGCAATGCATTTAAATTAAAATACCCTGCTTCCCTTCTTTCCACCATCTTCATCAAACACAAACAGGTTTGTGGAAAACACTACATAGAGGCCTCTTAAACTCACAAACCCTTCATAAATTGAGAGGTAGGTATGTCCTGTCTCCAGCTTTTCAGGGGTGATGGTGTTAAGCTAAAAAATACAACTAAAAATCCCCAAACAAACAAGGTTCT